>JAWPHD010007765.1:0-124322 GCA_037043455.1 Cyrtodaria siliqua
ATCTATATCACAAATATATCATATTGCCCGTATCACCCCTCTTCTACGTATTGGCTATATCGCTTGACTACGATCTGTACCCTACATCACATACCATCACCACACCCTCTACTACATCATCGCCACGAAAAAGGAGGAGACGTTCCCCAAACACCTTCAGTTCTAATGCATCATATCTGTATATTCATTTCCTCAAGTTACTGCACCTCTTAATAGCACAACATATCACCACCAATTTCCAACACACACTGACCATCCAAATATAACACCCAATTATCGTCTCAATTGCACAATAGAAAAACCACTCACTCTTGTTCACTATTGCACGGTCACACTATATGGCATATTTCTCTTAAAGGTACACTGTCTAATATCACTTAATGTGAATTTGTTACAAACCTCCCCTCTAAGATAGATAATAATGCTTTATCTCAACCTCTCACAAATTTACTTTAAATTGTATACCCATCTTGACAACATGTCTGCAATCGTATTCTTTTTCCCTGCAATATGTACAATTGTGAACCTATATTCCTGTAACATTAGGCTCCATCTCATTAATCTCATGTTCTGATCTTTTATCTTATTAAGCCATTGCAACGGAAAATGGTCTGATTCTATGCTGAATTCCTTTCCCAAGAGGTATTCTCTTAATGTGTGAACTGATTTGACTATAGCCAAACATTCTTTCTCTACAGTACTGTACGCCTCTTCAGCTTTCAGCAATTTCTTGCTTATGTACATAATAGGAAACCTTTCCTTGCCTTCACATTGTAGAAGCACTCCTCCAATTCCCCTATCACTAGCATCTGTTTGTAAGATGAACCGCTTTGTAAAGTCAGGGTTTCTGAGAATGGGGTATGAAGTTATGGCTTCTTTTAATTTATCAAAGGCCTCTTGATGACATTTTTCCCATTTGACCTTGTTAGGCAATTTCTTTGCAGTTAAATCCGTTAATGGAGCAGCAATTTCCGCAAAATTTGGAATGAATCTACGGTAAAAATTGACTGTTCCAATAAATGAACGTACCTGTTTCTTCGTAGCTGGGTTTTGAATCCTGTTAATTGCATCAATTTTCTCTGTTGATGGATGTACCTCACCATTTCCAACTTTATGGGCCAGAAACTCTAATTCTTGAAATCCCAATTTACACTTACTTGGTTTTGCTGTGATCTTTGCTTTTCTTATTGATTCTAGTACTTGTCTTAAATGGATCAGATGTTCTGGAAATGTCAAGCTGAAGATTAAAATGTCGTCAATGAAAGCATCAGGAAAAGCGTCTAACCCATCTAGCACCATATTCATGAGTCTAACAAATGATGCTGCCGAGTTTACCATACCAAATGGCATTACATTAAATTGGAATTGTCCAAATGGAGTTGTAAACGAAATCTTCTCTTTTGCACTCTCAGCAAGAGGTATTTGCCAAAACCCCTTTGTACAATCTAGCTTTGACATGAATTTAGCCTTCCCTAACTTATTCAAAATGTCATCAAGTTTTGGCATTGGTTGTGGATCAAAAATAGTAACTTCATTCAATCCTCTGTAATCCACACATAATCGTATCTTGCCATCTTTCTTTTGGACCACCACAATAGGTGCCGCCCACGGACTACTCGATTTTTCTGCAATTCCCGCTTCTACCATGTTAAGTATCTCTTCTCTTACCTTCTCCCTCATTGCAAACGGAAGTTTGTATGGTTTTCTGTAAATTGGCTTATTGCAATTTATAACTACGTCATGCTCAATCAACCCTGTCTTTCCTGGGACGTCACTTAACACGTCTTTGAATTCTTTGCAGAGATTAATCAGAAGTAATTTCTGATCGTCATGCAAGTTCTCATTTATTTGTATATCACTGAGCGATTCTTGTGGCGTTAACAGAGGGCTTTCTATTTCCTCCTCTTCATCATTATTGTTCTCATCCGTATAAGAAATAAAACAAGCTGACATTTGACTTGTGCTGTAGACTTCATCGTTCATAGCATTGTCTTCCCTTTCTAAAACATTTTCTACTTTGGCCTTATCTTCTTCACCTCTCTGTTTATCACTGTACCACTTCTTTAACATATTGATATGAAATATCTTCGTTGTTTGTTTGTTCATCTTGATTTTATAGTCTACTGGACTTACCTTTTGTAACACTTCAAACGGTCCTTTCCACTGGGCTAAAATTTTGTTTGTATGTGTTGGTAGTAATATTAATACTTTCTCACCTGTCATCAGTGTTCTATATCTGGCTTTCCTATCAAAATACTTCTTCTGTCGCTTCTTCTGAACATTTTCAGATGCCTGAGCTATGTTTGTCATGTTTACCAACCTGTCTCTAGTTTTCAGTATATAACTTATTGTTGACTCACTCAGTTTGTCTTTGTCAGGCTCCTCCCATTCTTCTCTCAAAACGGTTAGTGGTCCTCTAACATGTCTTCCATATAACAGTTCAAATGGAGAATATCCTGTTGACTCCTGAGGCACCTCTCTGTACGCAAATAGCAAATAAGGTAAATCTAAGTCCCACTTACCTTCTTCCTCCTGAGCGTAGCACTTAAGCATTTTTTTAAGTGTTCCGTTGAATCTCTCTACTAGCCCATTTGCTTGAGGATGATACGGTGATGTTTTCATTTTTCGAATATGAAGTAATTTGCATAAATTCTGCATCAAAGATGAGACGAAATTACTACCTTGATCAGATAAGATTTCGTTTGGTAAACCTGTCCTTGCAAATATATCCACTAATGCATTCGCGACTGTTTCTGCGTCAATGGTCTTAAGCGGTATTGCTTCTGGATATTTGGTTCCATAATCGCACGTTACTAATATAAATCTATTTCCTCTTTCTGTACGAGGTAGCGGACCTACTATGTCTATTGCCATTCGATTAAATGGCTCTTCCATCGCTTGTATAGGTATCAATGGACCTCTTGGAACCCGCCCTTTTGGAACACTCTTCTGACAATTTGGACATGTCCTACAATGGTAAGCTACATCGATAAAGACTCCAGGCCAAAAGAAATTCTGTAGTATCCTATTTCTTGTCTTCTTGTTTCCGAGATGTCCTCCTAGTGGTACATTGTGAGCAATCTCCATCATTCTTTTTCTATGTTTTGTTGGTACTACAATCTGTTTAATCGGGTCTCGACCTTTTGATTTGTATACTCTGTACAGTATTTCATCATGAAATGTAAAATACGAATTCTTACCTTCAAGATCTGTTTCTTCTACGTCATCATTACGCTTCTCCTTTGCATATGATCTGACTTTGTCCAATGATTTATCTTTCTTTTGCTCATCTTTTAGTTCTGAACTGTTAATAGCCATCTCCTCATATTTATCAATGTTTTCAACATCTATGGTTTCACTTACCTTTTGTACTTCCTTCTCTAACATAATTTCGTCCTCTACTTCTTTGTGTACCTTTTCATTGACCACTCTCTTTGTTTTCATGGCTCGTTTTTCTATTCCTTGAAAGGTACTTGCCTCATTTACATTGACCAAATGCCCTATGTTTCCTACAACTAACTCTGCGAATGGATTGTCCATTACTAATGCTTTAACAGTGCCTGAAATTAAATTTGTCTCTATATCAATTATGACTTCTGGGCACTGGCATTCCGTTCCATTTGCCAGTGTTACTACTTGATAGCACCCCGTCCCCCTACCTAAATGCTTTAATCTATCTGCTACAAATATTGTTGTACACCCAGTGTCTCTTAATATTGTCACTTTTTCTGTACCTACTCTACCCTCTGATAACATAAGCCCATTTGTAAGCTGTTTCGTTTTTCCTATCCCAATTACCTGCCTTTGAACCGGTATTTCACCCATATAACAAGCCTTACTCACTTTTGTTGGAGAATGTATTAACCCATTTGCTTGTTTTCCATAACCGTATGCTTTGTCTTTATTACGATTTCCATTATCCAAATTCCCTTTTAACGGACATTGTGCTATTAAATGGTCTTCGCTCCTACAGTGAAAACATTTGCGCTTATAACCAAAGGCACCTGGTGAGTACTCTGCATTTTGTTGTACGTTTTCCTTACGTTTAAACATAGGTGGTTGGTATATTGCTTGCTTTGTGTCCTTCCCTTTGTGTGCTACCTGATAAGCACTTGCTAAAGTAACCAACTCTTGTACAGATTTCGGCTCTTTTTCTAGTAAGTATACTTGCAAGTCATACATGCAATTAGTCATTAACTGATCTCTTATGATCATGTCTACTACGTTTTCATACATGTTATTGACAAGTTCGCTTTCCTGCCAATGAGTGAAGTAATTTGCTATTCGAATAGCATATTCTTTGAAGGTTTCATTAGGGTTTTGTTTTGAATAACGAAACTTAGTACGATATTCCGCTGGATTTAACCCATACCTTTCGAAAATGGCTTTTTTGATTTTATCGTATGTTTTACTCTCATCTAGAGACATACGCGAGTACGCTTCTAGTGCATTTCCACTTAATTGCGGTATTAAACGAATAGGCCATTCTGATTTGTCCCACTTGTGTAATTCTGCTAGCCGTTCGAACGAAGTTAAGAATACTTCGATGTCTTGACCTTCTGCAAACTTTGGTAATGATACCTTTGCTTTAACCCCTTCGGCTTTATTTGTAGAAATATTGATTTCTTTTGACTTTAACTCTATCTCTTTAAGTTCGATCTCCTTTACGTTTTCTAATTGTAATACCTTTAATTGTCTATCTTTCTCCTTCTCTACAACTGCGCGTTCTGCAGCTTTCTCATCGCGTTCTGCAGCTTTTTCGGCACGTTCTGCAGCTCTTTCTTCGCGTTCATTGACTTCGCGCCTTATCTTTTCTTCGCGTTCATTGACTTCGTGCCTTATCTTTTCTTCGCGTTCATTATCGTTATGCCTTATCTTTTCTTCACGGTCAATCTCTTTTAATCGCATACTTTCCTCCTTTTCGGCCCGTTCTCTTAAATACGCTAAACATGCCCCAACATCTCCTCCTTTTTCTATAATTTTCTCGAACCAGTCTGGTACCTTTTCTGCCATTTTTCTTACTTCAATCGTTCACTTATATTATTTCAAATTACTATACAAGTCTGTTTGTCTCTTTTGCTCTTTTAAACCGCTGCCACCATTGTGACGATATTGAAAATATCGATCGATTTGTTTATCGGAACAGTAAAGTACAAACAGACATGTTATATTTTAACAAACAAATGTATTTAATAATAAAGTAAATACGGAAGATAGTTAGATAGGAAACTTGAAATAGAAAGAAAAGAAATATCATGGAGTTTTAGACAATCACTCAATACTAATATAAATACTTTCTATTTTGAGTTCACAAACTCAAATGTCAAACACTGTAAAATGTCATATAATTCAACGTCCTTTCTCAAGTTTATTCTCTGTCTATGTAATATCTAATTGTTGTAGATTATTAATATGACTGTTGCCTTTAGTTGGCAAACCATTAATAGCACTTCATAGGTGGCACAATCTCTCACTATCTATGACAAATATAGATAACAGCATCTTATGTACACCTTGTTGCAAACTCTATAGGTTACTAATATATAATATGCATAGTATCACCAATCCTGTATGCACAGGCTATATCACATTACTGTACAGTCCATCTACTGACTGAATCCATCTATATCACGGATATATCATATTGATTATATCACCACTCTTCTGTGCATAGGCTATATCACTTCACTGTACTGACTTATAATCTACTGCTTCAATCTATATCACAAATATATCATATTGCCCGTATCACCCCTCTTCTACGTATTGGCTATATCGCTTGACTACGATCTGTACCCTACATCACATACCATCACCACACCCTCTACTACATCATCGCCACGAAAAAGGAGGAGACGTTCCCCAAACACCTTCAGTTCTAATGCATCATATCTGTATATTCATTTCCTCAAGTTACTGCACCTCTTAATAGCACAACATATCACCACCAATTTCCAACACACACTGACCATCCAAATATAACACCCAATTATCGTCTCAATTGCACAATAGAAAAACCACTCACTCTTGTTCACTATTGCACGGTCACACTATATGGCATATTTCTATTAAAGGTACACTGTCTAATATCACTTAATGTGAATTTGTTACAACTACTTAACAGATTTTCATGAAACTTTACTGTTATATTGATCTAGCTTTCAAAAACATATCAGTACAGCTTCAAGGTCATTGACCTCTTGTTAGTTACTAAATGTTAACGAACTTTCATTTAAGCATCATTGACATTTTTTATTTTTAAGTCCTGCCCCCGTTAGGCGAGACATGTGAATCCGTGGATTTCTTGTTTCTAAAATTATCAGTATGACAGTATGTTGATCCTTGTCGCAACTTATTTTGATTCGACATTAAGCATGGCTGCCATTGGCCATCTTTGTTTACATAGAGTTATATAATAAAAACTTTGCAGCAACAACTCCTCTGAAACAACTTGACTGATTTTCATGAAACTTTACAGGAATGCTGATCTAGCTATCAAAACCTATCAGTAGAGCTTCAAGGTTATTGACCTGTTGTTGCTGAATAAATTTACTTTCCCTTAAGGAATTTTAATAAAACCACCAGAAAGTGCATCTCATGGAAAGGAAGCTCTGAATTGTTATTTAGGTAGTTTGATTTTCAGTCAAGGTCATTGCTGCTATTGGTTTCCACTCAAGAACTTAAGTTTCCCTTGACGGATTTAAATAACAAAAGAAATCACCTGAAGGGAATTAAACATGAGATTGTTATCCAGGTCACGGTCACGGTCACTACAAATAAAATTTGGTTTCTGCTGAATACATTCACCTTCCCTTAAGGAATCTTCACGAAACTTCACATAAATGAATCTCGGACTGATCGTAAAGTTCAAAAACACTGATGGCCTTTAAAGACAGCATCTCTGGCTTATTAATTCTTTTGATCAGCCATCTTGGCCACTGGAGGCCACCACGTTATTTGATGTTTTACGTGGCTCGATAACGCAATTAAATATATGGATAATATTATGCATTGGTTCACAATTTAGTTGAATGACATCGAGAGGTGGAAAAGTGGGCGGCGTCTATCGCACACACGACAATTTGGCAGCGGTTTTCAATAAACACGGCGATTATTAGTCATTGTCCAAATTGATTGTCGCTAAATACCTTATAACACCCAGCAGGATATTGGCTTATAAACAGTTAAAGAGGCTTTGTGTTTTTGAATTTATGATTTCCCGAGATTTCTTTGACAAAGTCGATCGGAAATTCGGATTCGCCTGACCGCCAATGTCTGGCGAACTTGCTATGTATGTTTTACGATTTCCATTCGCCCGTTTGGGTTACTCTTCGCCTATGGCGATTTGTCGAATGGTTAATGCGAGCCTAGCAGTTTCAGATGTGGTTTATTTGAAGTAAAATATGTTTTATCTAAATTTAACTTTCCTGATTATTTTCTTTTGTACGCTCTGTGCTGTTGGGAACATCTCTGTAGGGTAAGGAAGCATGCTTTTCTTTCGAGAAAAGAGATCCAGGTTCGAGTCCTGTCGGGCATCCCGGCACACTTACTGATCTGTATAAACTTTGTTCTGGGATAACCACAACTTTAAAATACATACATAATAAAATTGTCCATTACACAATTATACTAGTGTCAAGAGATATTTCCATTATATTTGAAATCAGACGAAACCAAAATAAAAAGTTTTAAACTCATTCTTTTAATACAATTATTATATAACATAATTGTCAAGCATTGATGTTATTCACAGGAATTCCATTAGGCCCTCCATGCAGATCAACTACTTGCACGTCATCTACATGTAGTCCGTACTTCCCATGGTATAACATATGTGTTATACCTTTTCTTGTTAATAATAAGTTGATTGAAATAATCATAAATATGGGATCCATTTGTTTAAGGTATGGTTAAGTAGACAGTGTGTTTCAGATATGTTTAAAGAATAATACATCTGATATATCGCAATAGAACTGCAAATTGTTTTCAAGAACAAATGTACCTGTCAAAGTGTAGAATTGAATCATCAATAATTGCACTCTCCTGTTGTTTTTGATGTTTTCAGCCACATCTTTATGCATTTCATGAATACTGAAATCCTCTTTCTGGAATTGTACACCGTATGGAATTTGTATTGTCCACAAACTTCCAACGCTCGAAGAACATACCTATAATTTGTGGTAGGGACTGCCAGTGGCAAAAAAAGGCCGCTGGAGTTTAACCAGGTTTTAGGTTCACTAAACCTGACTGTTAACCTATTCTCATCCCAATAAACGATTCACGTACATATTTAAATCTCCGCCATGATGTATCCTCTAACAATACTAGGCAGCATCAATAAGTAATATAAGTATAACACAACGATGTACATGTTTATATGAATAAAAGAACACTAGAAATCCACAAAACAAAACAAGTTGGCAGAAGCCAGTGCAACCAGAGAAAAAACATTATAGGAACGACAAGACACGATTGAAGACAAACATCAAAGTTACCGTCCTCTCGGTATTTAGGTAGACGTCATCATAGGGTACACAATATGTCAGCTAACCGCACAATCAAAGAGGAAAACATAGTGCCGTAAATTGGTCAACCACTAAACATGTAGTGCGTTGTAAAATGATTTGGTCATAACCTATTTTGATAAACTTGTTAAAACGTTTAATAAAGATCCATGATCATGTATAAGTAGTATAGATACTGACAGTACCAGCGCAGTTTTTTCCCCTCGGAGGGCTATCGGTAAACAGTTACAAAGCTATTTTTAGTTGTCCAACGGCGGTGATATACTAGCTACCAAACCCTCACAACTTTATAAACTTTCTGATTGCCTCCTCTTAGGAAAAAACTTTACGGGTACTGTCAGTATCTATACTATTCATCAATGTTGTTTATTATTTTCCTCATACAATTCAACTAATATCATTTTGCAATTCATCAAGCAAAGTCAGACGGAACCGGACAGTAGTCTTCATCATCGCTCTGCATATCATTGTTTACCATACAGTATTTTATTTTCCTACACTTTGCTATTTTGTTTTTAGTTCAAGAAGAACTTCCCTGTTTTTATCCAGCTCACGTTCATAATTATCCATTTCAAATAGTCTTCGCTTATTAACTTCGCTTTTTTTAGTTTCCATAAAATCATCACGGACTAACTCATATTCTACTTGGAGTTGCTTGCCTCTCATCAATTATTTTTTATAATTATTTTTTAAATTGTTAAGTTTTCTGCAAACCTTTCCTAACTTTTCTAGTTTCATTATATGTAATAATACTATATATAATTATTTTTAAACCCTTGTTTAATATTTTCAGTATCCTTGAATGCTACTCAACTATTGCAATTAACATCTATCATACTCTATCATAGTATATTTTACTTGTATGCTATGCTTTTGTGATCTAATAACTTTCATCTCATGGTGAGCTTCTGTTGCCGTAAACAAAGTCTCTTTATAATCATCGTGTGCTATTTGTTTTTTAACAAAACACTTTTTAACACCCTTACATTTCTTTGCATCTGTCTCATTATCTAGCATATACGAATATAGATTACTTCGCAACCCAACAAATTCAACAATGGATTTTCCACAAGTTTTATCTTTCATCTTACCAATAACCTTTTTATTATCATTAAAATGAAACTTACTTTTTGGATCATAATCACACAATTATCAAAAAGTTCTTTATCCTTGTAAAAGTCTGCATACACATCTTTTTTTTTATTTCATAACACTAGGAATCGGTATCAGTAAATAATAATTTAGCTTTTTTATCATATTTATTTTTAATGCAGTTGTAATGGAAATCATACATCAAATATTTTGACAAGTCTAAAATACACATCCCAACATAACAAGGACGATTTTAAACTAATCGTTCTTTTATTCTGTTTATGGCAAATACATTTTCATTAAACATTTTACAAGAAATAAATGAAGGTCTTGCTTCATATTTTAAAAGGACTTCCTCGTCGTGAGTTAATTTAACATTAATTATTTTTCTCAAATTTTCCAGTTTTACCAAAAACTGAATTGTTCATCAGTTTGAATAAATCCTTTTCAAAAGCATTTTTACCAGCTGTTCTCTTAGCAGTATTAAAGTCTATGTATATCTTCAACCACTATAATTCCTCAAACTGTAGTATTCGGTGTATTTTTGTTACCTTCAATCCAAGCTTTTTATACAATTCTAAGTTTCTAAAATTCACGACATACTTTTCTTTATTTTTTAGTGTTGTGACAAGTATATTAACATTGCAAGATCCCACATTAAACTTTTGTTTTAAATTTTTACAATAGTCCGACAATCACTCATCTTTGATATTTAAACTTTCCGGGGTGAGAGGATAATCATTATGCGAGTCATGCAGTATCTCAGGATACTCGATATCACACTCAACAATGTAATTTGATTTTTTTTTTCAATCTTGTTAACCCACTTGAAGTTGCCAGTAGGTAACGGTTGGCACATAGTCCACCCATACAAGTTATTAGCATCAAGTTATATTATGTTTGCTTTCTTTTTTCTTGTCATAGTTTTTCATATATTTATTGTTAGCCTGTGAATATATGTTTGCAATATAACTCGTGTCGCCTCTTAATCCTTTTTCCACAAACAAATATTGATCAATATCAGTTATTAAATCAAGTTGGATACCAGTCATCTTAAGACATGATCCCAGGCTAAACCAGGACTACTGAAGTAATGACAAGGATCTAATTTATAATACTCAATACACATTTTTCTAAAGTTTTCAAAAACGTCTGTCAGTAACAGTACATCAGTCTTAAGATACAGATCATGATATTCTCCCATATTTTTAATCTTAAATGTTTTCCATATTTTTTTAGCATGATCATAATCTGCATCTGAAATGTGCTCATCATTTAATTGAGAATAAAAGTTATTTTTTCTAGGTAATTTAGCTTCCTTAAAACGTTCATAAGGATAAACACCTTTCTTTTTAGCAAGTCTAACTTTTTACCGCTATATTCTTTAGATATGTATTGAAACGACGGAACGTTTTTTACTAGATTATCTAATGACTGGGACATAAACTGGAAACTGTCAATAAACACTAAACTTATTCCTAACATGAAATCCATATACTTTTCCATGTTATTCGGTATAACATTTATGTTTTGTTTAAACTTTCCGATGTGTTGCATTATGAAGTGAGATTCATATCCTATCAAGTTATGAAACACAACAGGTATTTTTTTAGTTAGCCTGAAATTAATATTACATATGTCATAACCGCTTCCTCTGTACTTTCCAGTTATATGACAATGGTCTCTAACTTTTTTAACGGAGTTTTCAAATGCTACCGTACGACCTGGGTTATCTTTTTTAAGAGTTATTGAAAAACCATTACCACAAATATGACATGATTTAGATTTTTGTAATTTAGCTTCTTCTTTCGGCGACATCACCAAATCTATCTTAAAATGTGTATTCATAGTTTTCTTCCACCACTTTTCTTCTTCTATCATTTTTTCTAAAAACTTGTAAAGAGCATTTTGTCCTCTATACGTTACAACTGGTTTTGAATATTGATCATCATAAAAACAAACAACCTTATACCCATAACTGCAATCAGTATGCTTTTGATATGCTTCTGTATGTGATTGTTTTATCACTGTTTGATACTGAAGAAATACTTCCGGTTACTGGTTCAAAATCAGCATATATAACAAACGGAACCATTCGTTGTCTGTCATAGTTTTTAAACTTAACTTTTTCATCTTTGTTTGGCATTTTTATTGCTTGTTTTCCGTTAAGTGAAAGACAATCAGGCTCAAGCTTTTTTAACACCCTTTCTAATGTAAAGCATTGTAGGCATGTTTTACAAAACCATTTTCTTCCATCGTGTTCTGTTTGATTATGCATCAAACTGTTAAAGTGTTTTATCCATACGTAATGATTATTTTCTTTTTCAGTGATCAAAAGCATATCACACGATTCTTTTGATTTATTTTTTGATATGCACAAAGGGTATACTTGGTTATTTTCATACCCAAATATGTTAAAATAATGTTGTTTTGTTTTTCTATTTTTGGGATTTGTTTGATAGCAACAGGAAATGTAATTTCTTTATAATTTATATCTCCAATATGCTTTTTGTAATTTGTTATTCTTTGCGGATCCTTTTCAACAGGAAATTTACAAGTTAAATGACACCATCTAAAGCATTCGTTATATTTTTCATTTTTTATATTTATTAATCCTTTTTTAGCATTAGCAAGTTCTTTTGGTAAATCCAAATAAGACCTACCTCGCAAAGGCGTGTACTTTATTCGATTTATGTAATGTACATTTAGTGTTTCAATTACCCAACCACTTCCGTCCTGAATCCAAGTTCCAACCCTTCTTACAATTTCTTCAAGTGCTTTATTTAACACCTCTTCTATTTCATTTTCGGTTAATACTGTTGCCGCTTTAAAATTAAAGTAAGCTGTTTTGTACACGTTTACATAATCTTTTCCTTTGTCTCCTGGTACTGTTTTTTTAAAAGTAAGTTTTACATCAACACTTAATTTAAAGCCACCAGTTTTTCTTAGTTCTGTTTTAAGAAATTTCACAACACTTGATTGTGTTTTTTGTAGTTGGATGATCGGGTCATTACTGACAACATTTAATTTAAAAACCTTGCTATACTGTTTTGGGGATGTTTCAATTTCTCGGATACTCATTATATAATATTACATGAGATTATTTTTTTAATTAATTAATTAAATAACATCTTTTTTATTTTATATTTTTGTCCTCATCAGCGTCCTCATCAGCATCCTCATCGGTATCTTTATCGGTAACTTCATAAACATGTTCATCGATGTCCTCATTAGTAACCTCATCCAAGAGAGCATCTATTTCATTATCCAGAAGAATGTCTAAGTATCTCCAAAAGCATTTTTCTTCAAGAACTCTATTATCTACCATCTGATTTCTTTTTACATGATATTTGCAGTATCTATCAAAATCAACAGTTTCAAGATTACCTCCAGCTGCCAGTGATTTTATTTTTATTCTGTATTTGCAATAGTTTATAAACTTCCAACCGTTTCATGTGAATTTATTTAAACTCTTTAATATCTTTGTCTAACGGAACCAAAAGGGTCTGCTCGTAAGCAGCTACTTTTTCATAAACTTTTTCATCAAAGTGTTTTCTTTCTTCTTCTGCATAACTTCCCATATACTATAGATTATATTATTTAATAATTAATTTTAAGTTTTTAATTAACATTTTAACGTTTTCATAACATTCGATATCAATATCACTCATATGATCTTTTTTCTCCTTAATTAATTTATTCTTTTTTTAAAATTTTCAACCTTTTTGTCCACTACGTCTGCTTGGTCTTTTTGAAAAATCTTAATTTCTTTTAGTGCTAGATCTGTTAGAAGCTTTATGGCATCGCTGCGCTCAGTTCGCCCAATTTTGTTTAAACTGTAATATCATCTTCTAATCGTTTCATGCACGTTTTCTCAAATAGTTTAATATCCTTGATTGCTTCAGCTAAAAGAGTTTGTTCATATGCAACTACCTGCTCGTAAACCTTTTTTTCTCCTTGAAGTGTTTTCTTTCTTTTTCTGCATAAATTGCCATATATAAGTTAGGTTATATTAAATTAAGCTTAATTTAACTTATTTTAACTTATCTTAACTTATTTTATACTTAACCAGAATAAACAATAATATCAATCCCCTGCTTTAGCAAAATACTATAGTAAGGAATAAAAGCAGCCTCGGTTGAAAGAATATTAGTTGTCTCTGAAATTTGTTTTTTGCAAAAAGCACGCAGCTTCTTTATATCTGTTTTTTGTATTTTCCATGGTCATTTTAGTTGTTGTGCCATTGTTATAATTCTTTCAGTCAGATCTTGAAAGTTTGTAAAAACTATTAACTCTTTTTCAAGTTTATTCATATGTTCAAAATCAATCATTTGAGCATATGTCATTTGATCTTCCTTAAAGTTTTTGATTTCCTTTTCTACTTGTTCCATTATAATATTACGTAAGAAAATATTTTTAAGCCTATATTTAAATATATAATTCTATAGTATAGTATAATGAATTGCAAATATTGTAAAAGAGTTTTAGGTATTATTGATCCTCCTGGGGTGTGCACAGATTGCATCTTGTTTTACATAACTAATAAAAAGAAGATTTGTAAATATTGTACTAAAACCAAACTATGCTATAAGTGTGCTTATGCGTGTGTAAATTATAATAATACTTGTGTGGTTTATGATAATGAACGTATTTGCCTTAATTGTGGCACTCACAATAGTTATAATCTCATTACAGGTTCCAACTACAACCGAAAGAAAACTATTTACCACAGAAAGTACCATTTAGATAAATACTTGGTAGCATATGATTTTTCTTTTAAAAATAGACAAAGATTTGAAGATTTGTTTTACAAAATTGTAAAGCTTTTGGATCAAATAGAAGGTCGAAAAATATCAATCAAATTTGAATACATTTTTCAGAAAATATTTAAAATACTAAAAATAGAAAAAGAAACAAAGCCGATTAAAACAAAATCTACTAGAGAAAAGTATGATAGGATATGGAAACAATTTGGAAAAGATTTACGACTGAATGCCATGACCGTTTAACTTGAACAGATGCTTGAAGCATCTCTACTAGCTTAATTTCCATTAAGCTTGAACCTTTTCATGTACATTTCCAAAGGTTCTGTGAAATTATCATTCTTTTGAATTTCTAATATTTTATTAAAGGTAATTCTGATTACCTCTTCATCATTTGCTAGTCCTATGGTTGTTTGGACATATGATAGAAGTTGTTTAAAACTCCTATGATGTGTTTTCAACAAAGTCTTTTTTTCTGCTATTCTTGTTTTACTTGCTAAAACAGCAACTATTGGAGGAACTGCGCCAACTACAGCTATGAAAACAGGAATTGCTAGAAATAATGCTAGAACAGCACCACAATCAATTATTCCACTGGTAATCTGTAACGTTGTGTTTATAATATCGCACAATTTATAGCTACGTCTGTATGCAGCTACAAGTCGCGTCAAGTGATCAATTAATTCTTCTTTGGTTCTCATGTATAATTACAGTTAGACAATAATTTAATCAAAATATTTAGAAAATAGTTGCTCATGTTCTTTGGGTGACATTTCGACTATTGTTAATAATTCATCAATTATGCTAATACCTTTATTTACTAACTGTGGACTATTATTTCCTGATTCGATTCTTCCGCATACTAACGCCAGATCATTAGCCAAATCTATAGGACAATTGTAATATTTAACATCAGCACAACCTCCTAATATATTTTTATTCTTTGAAGAACCTAGTTCCTTAAAAGCATTCTGAGACTGTTTTGAATAAGTTTTTTTATTATTGTAACGCTTTGTTATCAAGTCTACAAAATCATCATCTACTTTCAGATCTAGCACGATTGCTTCTCCTTGTTTGGCAATAAGTTTGTGATGACCAACAAGCTCAGATAAATCAATTTGTAACATTCCATAGTAGCCATCTTTGTCGACTTTGTATGAATTTTTATTTTGTTGTAATCCTTTGCCTGAAAAGACTTCACTATGCTTAAGCATTGCATCAATTCTTTCTCTATAATATTTTAAAGCTTTTGACTCGTTTTCCAAAGTTTTTTTAACTTGTTCATTTTTTTCTTTCATAGCTGCATCCTTTTCAATTTTAAGTTGTCTAGTGACTGTAGCCCTATCGCGACTATTTTGTCGGATAATCTCACTAACATCCCCGAGTTTGCTTCCAAGTGTTGAGTTATCTCTGGCTGCGGTTGACGGTAAAGGTAAGTTATGCATATATATCACTTCTTTATCGATTCCAGCATCTAGATCACCAGTAGTTGGTTTAAGAGGCTCTCCAGCAAATAACTGGGGTATTCCCTGGTACGTTTTTTGTTCTTGTACTTCCTCCCCTATTGCTGCTGGAAGAATTGCTATATTGCCGACTTATTTTCGGAAGAGAAGCTAACTGCTCGGTTAGCTGTTCTGACTGCCTTTTTATTTCGCCAGTCACAGGTTTAAATATTCTTTGTACAAATCACGACTAGCTCCTTTTTCTAGTCTTTTTTTAGTAACTTTATTTTCGTAGTTTTTAACAAGCTCACTTTCTTTTTGCTTTTTATCTGCTAATTCTTTCCATTTTAACAAATATATAATAGATTAAAATACGATAAATAAAGATATGTTAAGTTAAGTTAAGATAAGTTTAATTTTCGCACTGTGTTCATACACATGTTCATTTATTTCTTCAAAGTTGTGGGTTTTGTCTTCTTCTTGGCTGGAGGTTTAATCGCTTTTTTAGCCGGGGTTTAGTTGCTTTTTTAGCCGGGGGTTTAGTTGCTTTTTTAGCTAGAGGCTAAATCGCTTTTTGATTTTTTATAAGTTTGATATTTGCTTGTGCTTTTTCAGACTCATTTTTTATTTAAACAAACTTTTTTTCCAGACGTGTCATCTCACTAGGAGATTCAGATTTGCTTAACATTGTATTTATATGTTTTCTTTCTGCTTCTAATCCTATCAAATAAATAATATTTGGTTGTTCTTCTGTTTTCGACAGACTTCCTGGATTTTTCATTGTCGGTCTCCAGGCAGGATCTGCATCTTTTTGTTTTGTAGGTCCTTGGATACTCATCTTAACTTTTTGTAATCCGTAATATCTAACTTGATTAGCTTTAAAACATTCTGCTTCTGTTCCAAGTTGCTTAACACGAGGAAGTTGTTTTATTCCACAATACACTTGAGACATATATAATAATACTTGGATAATATTAATATTATCTGACTATTATTATAATGCAAATTCCAAACTATGATATGAAAACAGATAACGGTAATTTTAAACAAATATGGAACTTTATGCCAGACTGTTGTTTTAGAATGTTAATTTGCGTTAATTCAGGTTCTGGAAAGACAAACACATTAGTTCACATGTTGCTGAAACCTTTAGTGTACTATGACAAGATTTACTTGTTTGCTAAAATCTTGGAGCAGTCTAAGTATCATGTCTTAGCACAAAAACTTGAAAAGATAGCAAAAAAGAATAAATTCCAGTTGATGACATACTAGAATGTTCCAATGATGAAGTTATCCCTCTGAATACTTTAGATTCAGATAACCAGAAGATAGTCATTTTTGATGATTATGTTTGCGAGCGCAATCAAAATGATATTATTAATTATTTCATCAAGGGAAGACACAAAAATTGTTGTGTAATTTATTTATCTCAATCTTATTACAAAACTACTAAAGATAAAAAAGAAACTGACAAGCAGTACGACTTTCTGTATCTTAGTAAAACGTAACTTCACTGGTGAAATTGAATGTAATATATATTATATATAATGGGACTTTTTAACGATCTTGGTGAGGAAGTTACTACTAGCAGTGTTAATATTACAAATTTTGGTATTGTGCTGTCTGAGTATGTAAAAAAAAAACATCTGGTTAATTATCTTAACAAAGGCAAAATCCAGGAAAACATTTTAAAAAGTAATCTTAACATGAATAATAATAAAATCACCAATTTTGGTAATCCGGAAAAGCAGATGATGCAGCAACAAAGCAATTTACTGTTAGAAGAGTAGCAAAGATCATACGTGATTATAATATTGATAACATTCCACATATGATGAAAGATTTGACACCAGGTGTTGTTGATAAATTTAGTCTGATACAAAAGCAATTACAGACAAACCGTGAGAAAATGATTGAAATTCAAAACGGATTGAAAGATAAAATAAAACTTTTGAGTGATGCTTTAAAAGAGCTAGAAAAGAAAGAAGGTGGATTGGAAGATAATGAAAACTACAAGAAATTAAGTGAACAAGTAAGATCTGGTGTTCAAAATATTAATACACGGATTGGAGAAATTAATAAATAAATGGTTGATAACAATGAACTAGAAACTGCTATTGCTGATGCTTCAAAACAAATGAGAACTGCTTTTACTACCGAAATAACTCAAATTAAAAGATAAAATGCACAAACAAACATTAACGTTGATGATATCAGCATAGAGTTTGAAGACATCAAAAAGAAAATGGTTGCCGGTAAGTCGCTGGAGACTGCTCTGAGCAAACTGGTTGACACTGATAAACTTGAGACTGCTATTGATAATGTTTCAAAGCAATTGAAAGCTGCCCAGGATGATAGGAGCAAAGCTTTTGATGGTGAAATAGCTTCACTGAAACAGTTTAATCAAAATCTGATAGTCGCCACAAAGCAATTCTTGGTATAATTGATGGGTTGAAAGTAAAAGTAGACTATTTAAGCCGGATTCTAATTCTTGAAGCTACAATAGATGATGGAATGAGTATTATTCAAGATGATGATGGTAGTTATGATAGTACTTTTGTGTCGCATCCGACACGAAAGCCACTTGAAAGAACCAAAAGTGAAGGTTTTCTCGAGGCGTTTGCTTTCGTATATAGTTCATTTGTAAAAAGTGGAGAATATGCTACAAAATAGCTCAGTGGTAAACGTCCCCGAGGCGTACGAGTTGTAAAACCCGGGCGCTATATAGTTGAAGCAGACCTTACATATACTGTTGCAAATAAGACATTGGTATAGAATATTTTGATCTGTTTTATTTTATATCTCTGAGTGATGGGATCCCAAATACTACACCGAAAATAGAAAATGTAAACGAGTACTAAAAGGAACATTTGAAGCATATTTTTCAAAATATCATGATTGGACCATCTCTCCAAGAATAGAATACAACACTACACAAGTTTCAATTTTGAAAAATCAAGTTTTAAACTGTATTACAAAGGTGATTAATTTTAGCAAAAAAATTATCCATTCTATATTATATGGAACAAACAATTGTATATCATCAGAAAAAGCTTCAACCATTAATAGCTCGAATACACCGAGTAATTTCACAACTGTATTTGACAGACCATTAATATTAGGCAGGAACAAACAATATGACATTGGACTTGATAAGATTAATTCCATGACTCACTCATGGTATAATATTAGTGAGGATTTTAATAACAAAGTGATAAGGTATCGCAATGAAACAGATTGGAAAAGTTTATATTTTTACAAATCTAAATTATAGTTATGCTGATATCGATAATTATATAAAAGAAACATTGAATGTAAACGGTGATTTAACCGATGACTCATCTGTCGATAAAAATTGAGTTTGATTTATCAAGTTTTAAATGTTTAGTTACCATTCATAATAAATTCGTACTTGATTTAAGAGAATCAAACTTTCACACCTTGATCGGGTTTGACAAAGATGCAGTTATTAGAGAAACTAAATTTGGAACTGTAACACCGAACATAACAAATTCTATCGATACATTGTATATCCACTGTGACTTGATAAGTAATTCTATTGTTGATGGATCATTCGGGGATGTCATTTATGAAATAAGTACAGCTGATCTTACGAGATCGTATCCTTTTAAAGATGAACCGATAAGAGTCGGGTTCTGTGAAGTAAACAAAACGATCATTAACAGTATTAATATTTACATTACCGATTTTTCCGGCAAAATTATTAATCTTAATGGTGTCCACACATCATTTCGATTTGTTTTAAACGAATTAATGTAATATATATTATATGGCATGTTTACAAAAAGTGTATGACACTAGTACGGGAACATATACTCATGTTGACGATTAACTGGAGCTGGTATATTTGACATTTTTTCAAAGCTTGGCTCAAAAATATTTAGTGAGTCTGTTAAAACAGCAGGTAAGAAAGCATTAGAAACTGCTGGTAAACAAATCATAGAGAGCGGTTCTAAAAAACTTGGAGATGAAGTAGGACAAATTGCTGCTGATAAGTTAGTTTCAGTTATTAAACCTAAACCAAAAGTGAGATAATTTTAAAAGAACTTACAAAGGCTGATAACAAAACAGAAGTTGTAGCTGAAACTGAAGAAGATGTAAATGCAAAAATTAACAGATTACTATCCGGAAGAGGAAATATTCATGCAAGAATTAATCGATTAATTAATAAAAAATAATCTAATTACTAGTATACATAGATGTTTCGAAGTGACAAATATATAACTAGATATGAACATGTACCTATTCAGTTAGATACTCCTATAACACAACCAGGAAATGCTGCCGGGCAAATGAAAAGTGGTTATCAGTTTACAATAAATGATAGAAGTTCTTACTTTGATTGGTATAATGCATATTTGGAAATCAGTTTTTAAGCAAACAAACTTGCTGACGGAGCCGCTTTCGCAGACGCTGACAGAATTGCTTTAATTAACGAAGCAGCTTCATTGATTGATCAAATGCAAGAAAGGCAAAATGGAAAAAATAGTTTACGATGGAAATAATCTTCACATATTTGTTAATGTCAAAAGCTTGCTTGGAATTTCTGACGATTATGCAAAGACAACCGGAACAAACGAATACTTTTATTTAGATAATACAGATACTGCAGAATCCCGAGATGATCAAGCTGGTTATAACCCAGGATTTACTTCTCGTCATGCTTTAATCATAGCTAATAAAAACGTTGACTTGATTCCATTAAACAAATATTCCTTCTTTGAAGGTTTGGAAACAAACATGCTTCCTCCTAGTCAAATTCAAATTAGCTTGCAGCTGGCGACTGATAATATGTTAATTTTCAAAGATGCTGGTCTCGCTGCTGGGTAGTTATTAATAAATTAGTTTTGTGGATGCCTAGAATGATTTTGAACTCAGATGTTTTACGTTACGTAATGACAAATCACATGACAACAACAAGGTGGACTTATCTTCGTGAAATGATACAAGAAAGCGGAAGTACTCAACATACAGAATCTGTATTTAGAATAACGTCTGGAGTTAAAAGTCCACACCATGTTTTTGTTTATCTTCAAAGGTCAGACAAGAGTTCTTCTCAAACACAAAATCCTCATATTTTGGATACGTTTAAACTAAATGCTGCTGATGTTAATTGCCATTTGCAATCAGCTAGATTCGAAGTTGGAAATGGAATTTATTATCCAGAAGCTGAATACAGCTATGATAATATCATAATAATATTCAGAGATGTTATTAATTATTCTTACAAGCAAAATGATAAAAACACCGGAACTTTGCTCAATACGAGTAATTTTAAAGATCTCTTCGGAATGATATATTTCGATTTAAGTCACACAGGTGATGAAGTTAGTGTTGATCCAAAACAACTAAATCTGAGATATAAACTATAAAAAACGTTCCTACCGCTAGATATAAAGTTTATGCTTTAGTCTTATACGAGGAAAATGTTGTTATTGATACTGTTGGAAATGAACTAGTTATTGTTTAATCTAACTTATAATATATATGACTTACGTAAATTATTCAGTAAAAAGAAATATAAAAAGATCGGACAGGGAAAGTAGCATTCAAGGAGGACAGTCAACCACAAAACACAGAAACAAACACGCAAACAGACCAACAAGAAGTCAAAAGCAAATTTAACAGATGGGCAAAAACAAAGTTTAGCAAAAGCATATGAACACAGGTGCGAATTAACACTCAGGTTAAAAAATAACCAACTAACTGGGAGTTTTCCTTTGCTGCTGACAGCTACTCAGATTAACAATATTAACTAAGCTAAATCTGATGGACGGGGACTCGCTATAAGTATATCAAAATCACAAATGAGGTCTCAGTCTAAAAATGGAGGCTTTTTAGGTGCATTAGCTGGTTTGTTAACTAAGACAATATTACCAACAGTTGCTAGATTTGCTCGAAAGATATAAGGACTTTTAGCAACAGGAGCACTTAGTGGTCTGGCAAGTACTGGAATTGACAAACTATATGGAAAAGGAATGGTAACTGTTCCTAGTGATGAAAGAAACAAGATAATAATGTCAAAAGGTTGCTGCCCTATTAAACTAACAAAGAAACAACAGCAAAACGGGGGATTTCTTGGACTTCTTGCATCATTAGGAATTCCGATGATCGGATCTCTTATTAGTGGTTTGACTGGAAAAGGTTTACAAGTAGGCAGAAAAGGAAAAGGACTAAGAGTTGATCGTGGGAATGGTTTACAAGTAGACTCACAAATTAGACCATACAGAAGAATCCCATTTGTAAAAAAAAAAAAAATTAAAAATTAACCTATCTCTTACATAGATATAATGAAATGGGTTAAGCAGCTAGGTATAAAGAAATTCAGTGGGGTGCATAGCAAAAACAAATTACCGACAAAACAAAATAAACAAAAACCTGGTATTATTAATCTTGATGATCATACTGGACCTGACACACACTGGACTTGTTACTATGATAATTATTACTTCGATCCGTTTGGTCTGAGCCCACCAAAAGAAGTTTTAGCGTACATACCCAATATAAAATACAACACTATTCAGTATCAAGATAAAACAAGTGTTCTGTGTGGATATTTCTGTGTATTCTTCATTAAAAAGTTACAAGAAGGAAATAGTACGTATGATATTCTTTACAAATTATTCAAACCTTACAAACCAGTAAAAAATGAAAACATCATAAAATCATATTTTGTAAATGAAGTTTAATCTAATCATATTATATATGAGTTATTGCATCAAAGAAAATAAAATAAGGTTACTGAAAATGTTGATCCTAAGTATGTTTTAGCAAAAAATGGTAGAAAAATGTTAAGAGCAACTTGTGCATCTTGTGGTATTACTAAAACAAAGTTTGTTAAAAACACAGAAGGTGGTAATATTGATATTCATAAAGCTATGCTTCCTCTAGTGCCTAAAAAGGGGTTAACAATTCCTGGTTATAAATATTGTGGTCCTGGTAATCCACTTGATAGCGGAGAACCGGTAAATGAATTAGATGCTGTTTGTAAAGATCATGATTATTGTTATGATGAAAATCCTAGTAATAAATCAACGTGTGATAAAAACATGTTGGTCGGTTTAAAAAAAAGTAAGTCTAAAACTATTGGAGCTAAAAATTTGATAGTAAAACCAGTTATTAGTACAAAATATAAACTTGGTCTTGGAGTATCAAAAAACGAGAAAAGGCGTTGAAATGGACTGACACGAAAGATCACTCAACGCCGTGTAATTGTTAATTTGTAACAAGACGTTTAAGCAATTCCTTGTTGATAATAATATCGAAATGTACCACACCTTTAATTTCGGAAAAGCTGTAGTAATTGAACGATTTAACAGGACATTAAAAGAAAAGATGTGGAAATATTTTACAGCTAACAATACAAATACATATTTAGACGTGTTGCAAGAAATGGTTGACAAGTATAATAACACAAAACATCGAAGTATTAAAATGCCATCCGACTGAAGCAAGTGATGAAAAGAATCAAGGAACGGTGTATTTCAACTTGTATGGAAAAATGAGAAATAATCAAATTAAGCCAAAGTTTAAAATAGGGGATAATGTTAGAATTAGCAAATATAAAAGAACGTTTGAGAAAGGTTATACACCGAATTGGACCAAAGAATTATTTGTTGTTGATGAAATTCAATATACAAATCCTGTGACATACAAAATAAAAGATTTAAACAACGAAAACATTGATGGAAGCTTTTATGAATTAGAAATGATAAAAGCAAAGCAAAAACTATTTAGAATTAAAAAAGTATTACGACGTGATTACAAAAAGAAACAAGAATTGATTAAATGGAAGGGTTACAATGAGGATTTCAGTAGTTGGGTTCCATTCAAGGATATTGAAAATATTAAATAAGGGTTTAAAAATAATTATATATAGTATCATTATATATAATGGAACAAGAAAAGTTAGAAAAGGTTTGCAGAAAACTTAACAATTTAAAAAATAAATATAAAAAAGAATTGATGAGAGGCAAGCAACTCCAAGTAGAATATGAGGAATGATGATTTTATGGACACTAAAAAAGCAAAGTTAATAAGCGAAGACTATTGCTGTTTGAAATGGATAATTATGAACGTGAGCTGGATAAAAACAGGGAAGTGCTTCTTGAACTAAAATACAAAATAGCAAAGTGTAGGAAAATAAAATACTGTATGGTAAAAAATGATATGCAGAGCGATGATGAAGACTAGTCTTCGGTTCCGTCTGACTTTGCTGAATGAATTGCAAATGTTTTAGTTGAATCGTATGAGAGATATAATAAACAACATTGATGAGTAGTATAGATACTGGGGGTTCCAGTAAAGTTTTTTCCTGAGAGAGGGTAATCAGAAAGTTTGTAAAGTTGTGGGGGTTTGGAAGTATTATATCACCGCCGTTGGCGTTTGCTACTGGACAACTAAAAACAGCTTTGTAACTGCTTACTGATAGCCCTCCGCGGGGGAAAACTGCGCTGGTACTGTCAGTATCTATACTACTTGTATATTACAAAGTTTGTATTCCAAGTAATGGTTTATCTACTTTTATTACCTGTATGTCTCATCTGTGCTTGGTTTAAGTATTATTTCAGAATAACGTTGATTACAATACAGCATAATCATGTTACTGTATAGCCTTTGTCGGCATATTTTGTAAATATTACATGTATATATATTTTTGTGTAACCGACTGCCTTTTCATTTTACGTTTGTATACTACAATGATTTTTTTCCGCTTCCCATTACGTGGTCCGAGTATTACCTTTCATACCCCATCCATCTGCTTTTCCAAGAAGCGAAAACGGGGTTGGCTGGGGTATAAAATATAACCTTAATTTCGGTTTAAAAAGTCTGCATATTGCAAAATTAAAACATTTAATAGGTTATTTTATACAGGTTATCGCATTTTTTCAAAACGTAAAGCGGGACTACGTCATGTCCCCGTTTATCCGGGCATGTTTGTTCAAAGCTCAGAACATGTTTATCTTTTTTAAGAACTATGCCTTCATTGGTGTCTCTCTTACATTATAACAACTTTTTTACGCAATTACTCTTATCTTGCTGGTTTTGCCACATCTGATATATATGGGTTTTTTTCTGGTATAAATCAGTAATAATATTTCTTTAGCATCAATAAATGTACAGGGATTGGGCGACAAAACCAAGAGAAAAAATGTTCTAAACTTTCTAAAGTGAGAGCAATATTCAATTTAATTCTTACAGGATACACATTTTACAAAAAACGAGAAGAAAATTACATTAGAAGACAATGGGGATTCGATTGCTATTTCAACAGTCATACTGGTCAATCAAGAGGAGTAGCCATATTTATAAATAACAATTTTGACTTCAAAGTAAAATATTCAGAAAGGGATGCAGACGGTAACATGTTGATTTTAGATTCAGTCATATGTGATATAAATATTACTCTTATTAACATTTATGCACCAAATAAGGATGATCCCGGTTTCTTTCGGATTTGAAAGAAAACATTTCGAAATATGATAACCCCTGTATAGTTGCAGGCGATTTTAACCTTATATTAAATCCAGAGATCGACATATACAATTATATAAATATAAATAACCCAAAGGCAAGGGATACACTTACAGAAATTCTTGCAGAAAATAATTTGATAGTTTGCTGGAGAGTGCAAAATATTGAGAAATAAAAGTGTATACCTTGTTTCGCAGAAAGCCAAATTAGATATTTTTTAATAACGGATAATTTATTTACTGACTTAGATGGTGCAATAATATTACCACGTTATCGCACTGATCATTCTATGATTTTCATTCAATTTCAATTTGGTAAGGTTATAAAAGGAAATTCATACTGGAAATTTCATAACTCTTTGTTAAAGATAACAAAATAAGTTGAAGAAATAAAAATTATTATAGACAATGTGAAAAGGCAATATGCTACAGACAATCAGTACTTAGAAACTGAGATAAATGACATTCCAATACAATATCTAAAACTAAATATAAATGATCATATGTTCTATGAAGTTTTATTACTGGCAATCAGAGGCAAAACAATAGCCTATTCATCTCATACAAAGACAATGGAAACAAATAAAGAAATAGAAATATTGAAAGAAATTGAAATACTTGAAAAAGAAACTGAAATCAATTATAATTTACTTGACGAAAAAAAGAAAAAAAAAAGAAAGTTAGACGGTGTATTCGTGAGATCAAAGCAAGATGGATAAATGAAGGGGAAACAATTTCAAAGTTCTTTTTAATTTTGAAAATAGAATTTACGTTACAAAATATATGAATTCTCTGATTTCTTCATCGGGTAACACTTTAAAAACACAAAACGAAATTCTAGAGGAAACAAAACACCATTTTAAAATCTATATAAAGCTCATGAAACCGAGACATAAACCTGAACACTTAACTGATAAACTTTAGTGTACCAAAATTAAGCGAGCATATTTAAAAGTCAATTGAGGGTGCACTTACATATACAGAAATGCTAAATAGCCTTAAACAAATGTCTAATAACACGAGCCCAGGAAACGACGGATTTACAGTCGAGTTCTTTAAGTTTTCTGGGTCAATATTGGCCTACTTGTAGTTAGGTCAATAGACTGTGCATACTTAAATGGAGAGCTCTCTATAACACAAAAACAAGGAGTTATAACTTGCATTCCAAAAGGCAATAATTACAAATTACTTTTAAAAAATTGGCCATTACGTTTTCCCGCCTTAATTCCATTAAGCGATGGAAAGCTTATATTAGCAGGAATTTATAACATATATTTCGACTATAAAACACTTTAAAAATGTTAACGAAAAAATGCAGTAACCTGTTTGAAATCGTACATTAAATGTTTTAATTTTACAATATGCAAACGTTTTAAGCCTAAATTAAGGTTTTATTTCATACCCCAGTCAACCCCGTTTTCGCTTCTTGGAGAAGGGGTTGGACGGTATATGAAAGTTAATACTCGGACCACGTAATGCGACCAATTGCTCTACTTAATGTTTCCTATAAAATAGCCTTGGCATCAATAGCTTGTAGAATAAAAAATGTATTGTGTACTATCATTCACGAAGATCAAACTGGCTTTCTACCAGGTAGATTTATGGGAACAAATATAAGACGTCTATATGATATTGTGTTTTATGCGGAAAAATATTGTATTCCAGGACTACTACTCTTGATTGACTTTGCAAGCATTCGACACATTTTCATGGAGCTTTATGATAAAGGTCTTACGTCTTTTTTAATTTTGGCCCATCAATATAAGTTGGATAAAATTGTTTTATCACAATACTGATCATGTGTTATTGTAAATGGGCATATGTCAGAATGGTTTTAATTACAGAGAGGTTGTCGTCAAGGAGATTCTTTGTCGCCGTACCTGTTTACTCTTTGTGCAGAAGTGTTGGCAGTGTTGCTAAGAAATAACCCACACATTAAGGGTATTAAAATAGATAACCAAGAATATCTAACATCTCAATATGCGGATGACACGAGTTTGACTCTAGATGGCTCAAGAGAATCACTTTCTCACTCCATGTGACACTAAAATGTTACGCAGCAATTTCCGGCCTTAACTAAAGTTATTTGGTTCTGATCTAAAAAAGAAAAAGAAGCAATATAAACTATGTCCTGAATACAACTTGTTTTTGGAAAATGGAAATTTTACTGTATTAGGTATTAGATTTTCAACAGAACTAAATGCTATGGTTAACACTAACTATGCTCTTAAAATTGAAGAAATAAGAAAACTACTTGCTAGCTGGTTAAAAAGAATACTTAACCCACTGGGAAAAATTGTTGTACTAAAAGGTTTAGCTCTTCCGAAATTTAATCATTTAATAACTGGAATTCCAAACCCGGGCAGCAGATACAATTACACTTATTCAGATTATGTTTTACAAGTTTCTTTGAAGCATCGCAAAAGACAAAATAAAAAAACTTATAACACAAGAACATGAATTTGAAATTAGAAGGAATGATATCGATAAGTTCATATCAGCGTTAAAAATAACCTGGATTCGCATGACTTTTCCAGACCGAAAACAAATATACCCACCTTATAAAACTATTTGTCCAATATTCCATAACTTAGCTACCTACGGTTTAGACTATGTTAAAAATAACTTAAATAAACTACATAGTTCATTTTGGATGGATGTTCTAACAAGATACATACCATTTGCTGCTCAAGACAAACCAATTTCGTGGCAACAGTTTCATTCAGTCAAAATATGGTATTATCCGAACATTAAGGTCAGAGGTTCCAGTGTTGTATACATACAATGGATTGCAGGAGGAATAATATTTGTCAACGATCTTTTAAACTCAAATAGAAACCTGTTTTCTTAAATAGAATTTACAGAGCGATGTGATATAAGGTCTAACTTTCTGGAATATGAAGGTCTCATTAATGCTATTAGAAACTACTTAGTAAAAATGAAATTAATACATCTACTAAGTAATAGTTATAATCCACTGCGCCCACTGACCCTTGCACTAATCTTAAAACATGAAAAATGTTGTATATTCATTTATGATATTTTCAATGTAAAACATATTTACCCATTATCATTAAGAAAATGGGGAAATGAGGTTATAACGGAACCAAACTATAAATTTGAAAAACGGTATGCAATACATTTTAAAATAACAAAAGACCCTAAATTACTTAAGCTACAGTAGAGAATTAAGCACAGGATTTTGGTAACAAACTACCTACTGACTAAAATGAATATTCTAGATAAAAGTATATGCAGTTTTTGCAATATTTTACCCGAAACCATTTATCACTTATTTTGAAAATGTGAAGTTGTAAATACATTTTGGACAGATATGATCAGAAATAACTGTAAAATAGACTTGGTAAACTGGTCAAAAACATATATCTTGTTTGGAAATAATAAATTTGATATTGTTTTAAACAAAATACTCCTGAAAAAAAGAGTATAAAACTATGAAAGCCAAACTAGTTATATACCAATAAAAAATGCAAAAACAACGATCTATGTTAATTGTTTTTACAAAACACATAATTTCTTTATATAAAAAAGAGTATAATAATACACCTTTGGAAACGGCCGAGCACGACACATACGAAATATTGCAGTCTCGGTTTGATTTAGACTGTTCATGAGCGGTAGTGAAATATGCTAGCTACCGCTCACGCACTCTAGCCCCGGGTTGAGCAGAACTCAATATTCATAAAATCAATAATACACAATTTTAACTAAAAGTGAAAAATGGATAGCTTTTACAAATTTAAAAGTAGAAATATTTGAAGCCATCTCAATATTGGTAGAACAGGAAACCACAGATAATTATTTACTACTATTTATGTATTAAAAGAATAGGTATGCAAATTAAACTTACATTCAATTAACACTATTGACAGTCTTGGGACGACAATTTGCTCCTTTGGCAAGTAGAACACTTATGTTTTCTTCTTTGATTTTTTTTTCTAAATTTATATTTTCAGAAATATTGATGCTTTAAAAACTGTTTTGTACAGCGGTTTAACAAAACCCCTTTTTTGGGGGAAAAATCATCCATACATATTTACTGTGGTAGATAGTGTGACAACAAAATTGTCATGTCCTCAGCTGAAATCTCTCTTTCTACTTTTCTACAGTTAAGGCATTGTATGAGGTACTATTTAAGATGATTACTGTTCAAACTTACCCGATTATTTATACTCAGTTTAAATATGTTATATGTTAAGTGGCTATGCCGCCAACAACAGCCAACGTTTTACATCATAAGTACACCGTTTCTGAGCCTACTGACTACGAGGTATCTGTTTTGCCTGCATATTCTGAGGGCCCAAATTCTAATGACACAATGTAAACGGCTTTAGCCAGCCAGTCTAGACCCCGAAGATGGAAAATCGAATTAAAAGTTACTAACTCGTACTTCGTTTTGCACATTACCAATCACGGGCGTTTGTAGAACCAGTGAATAAACATATTCATTTAATCGGCGCATATGACCTTGTTCAGCTGGATAGTGTTTTGATATACAAGTTTTGCTGTAGCTTGGCGGGTTAAATTTCTTTAACATTATAACAAAACAACATGCTAAATAATAAATATATAAAAGAGTATATTGATATATACTACAATATATGTAGTCAATATTATCTACTTTTATGAATGATGCATTTTATATTATAATGAATATGTTATGAATGACTTAAAAAATAAAAAACAATTAAAAAACAAGAGGTCAATGACCTTGAAGCTCTACTGATTGATTTTGATTTCAGGAAGTAGTCGCTACAAACTTGTTTTTTGAAAATCTTTTTTTAGCCGTGGCGGCCATCTTGAATTTCCGGCCGACCTGAAATTTTGCTAGGATCAATTAGACATCAAGAGCAACATTCTTGTGAAGTTTCATGAAAATCCTTTAAGTAGTTTCAGAGAAGTAGTCGCTACAAGTTTTCATTATATAACTCTATGTAAACAAAGATGGCCGTTGACAGCCATGTTTAACATTGAATCAAAATAATGTTCGACTCGGATAACCATCATGTCCTGCTGATCATTTTAGAAAAAGTCCCATATCAATATCTCCTATAGTTTTCAAGAAGTAGTCGCTACAAACTTATTTCTTAAAAATATATTTTTAGCCATGGCGGCCATCTTGAATTTCTGGCAGATCTGAATTTTTGCTAGGATCAATTAGACATCAAGAGCAACATTCCCGTAAAGTTTCATGTAAATCCGCAAAGTAGTTTCAGAGGAGTAGTCGCTACAAGTTTTTACTATATAACTCTATGTAAACAAAGAAGGCCACTGGCAGCCATGTTTAACGTCGAATCAAAACGATTTTAGACAAGGACCAACATCATGTCATGCTGATCATTTTAGAAAAAGTCCCATATCAATATCACTTATAGTTTTCAAGAAGTAGTCGCTACAAACTTGTATTTTAAAACTCTATTTTTAGCTTTGACGGCCATCTTGGATTTCACATCAACATGAATTTTTGCTAGGATCAACTAGACTTTATGGGCAATATTTTTGTAAATTTTCATGAATATCCATCAAGTAGTTTCAGAGGAGTAGTCGCTAAAAATAAAAGTTTAAGGACAGACAGACGGACGGACGGACAGACAGGCGGACGACGGACGCCGCACCACGGCATAAGCTCTGCTGATCTCTGATCAGTCGAGCTAAACAATTGTATATCACGTCACCATAGAAGTCAGGTTGTGATAATCCTTGTCGCAGAAGAGTTCTTAAATTACTTTTTAATGTTAAAAGCAGATAAGGGTTAAGATAAATAATAAACTGCAAAGGTTTTAGAAGTTTATGGTAACGGTAGCCCTGATGGAGTAGCTCTTTAGTTATACAAAGGTAACGAATATTAAGTTTAGTTTATACAAAGGTAACGAATATTAAAGTCCTCAACTCGACTACAAGCTCTAGAAAAACGAATAAGTTGAGAAACATACACCACATAAGATGTTGCTTTGGGAACATCTCGTTTAAGTAGGAATAATAAACGATATCAAAATTAAAATCATATCTCGTTTCATAGATTTTGCTTATTATTTCTCCATTTGCAACTTAGAGATTCAAATCGAGAAAAGAAACATCAGTATCAGAAATATTGATTAAGTTAATTTTTTTAGTTGGTATATATTATTTCCCATGGTAGAAAAGATCAAAACAAACAAACAACAATACAAAATATACAACAATAGAGTTTTCATGTGTTCAATACTATTACGCAATGATTAAATGCATTTAAATGTTTTTAAGGTAAGATTCTTAATATCGTCTGCCTTTATATTATCCAATCCTATTAAAATGTATTCGACGAACACACTTACGGGACCCTGATAGACACATTTACGGATAACTTTACGGATGTTGGTCTATTGAATTTTCTTATCGCACTACCATAAAACTGAACCGTATTTGGACTTTCTCCAAAACAGGATTCTATTGATACCATTTTAAGTTTGGAAGTTATAAATAGAGCTATTGATTACGTCAAAATCTTAATAGCAAGCAATATCATCAGCAGAAAACACGTTTAACACCGATAGAGGTTATTGCGCTCTTTTTAATGCAAATACAATATAACAATTCATCAAGCATGTCTAGTGGATCAGTATATTTACATCAAAGATGACAACCAAAATGATGTATAATTAAAGTTGTTTTGTTTGGGTTTTTTTACGAAAAAGATCCTTAATAGTATATAGGGCCCATTATCAAACGCTGTACAGATTCATTTTTATTTGTCTTAAATGCGTTATGTCACTAAAGTATCATTCTAATGCAACTATAATGAAACGCTTAACAAGGGACGTCATTGGATGACGTCAACAAAATATCTTACCGATGAATTCGAGTTATCATAGAAAAGATAAATGTGTATGTATAATTTTACTTTAAATATCTGGCAATTAAATGGAATAGCATTATCACTGAGATAACCACGCTAACATTTTCAATTTGGGGCGGTATGTGGTTGGTTTAACGGCTGCAGTTATGACTCTACCGCGTCGCCATAAAACGGCATATTTCGGACCGTAAAAACACTCGCATACCGTCCTAGATTTAAAGTCTACATACTGAACATTGACAACCCTTTCTTTCAAACTATGGTTCATAATATTTATCCTAAAGAACTTCGGCTTAATAAAGAAAATATATCTGATAATAACGCTTCTTTTCTTGATTTAGATCTCTCGATTGAAAATGGTAAAATAATTAGCAAAATCTATGACAAGAGAGATGATTTTAATTTTGACATTGTTAATTATCCCCACTTGGATGGGGATGTTCCCCGAGCAACTTCTTATGGGGTGTATCTGTCTCAACTCATTCGTTTTTCTAGAGCTTGTACTCGAGTTGAGGACTTTAATATTCGTAATCTTTGTACAACTAAAAAGTTTCTCAATCAGGGTTACCGTTATCATAAACTTCGTAAAACCTTTGCAAAATTTTATTATCGTAACCCTGATCTTCTTTCCAAATATAATTGTAATTTAAGGACTCTTCTGCGACAAGGACTATCACAACCTGACTTCTATGGTGATGTGATTTATAAACTTCGTAAGATTCTTGGTCATGATCACTTTCATACTATCTTTGTTAAACTTATTAAAAAGTTTATCAAAAGCGGTTATGACCCTATCATTTTGCAACGTACTGCATGCTTGGTGGTGGACCCTTTTACAGTTCGCCACTATGCTTTCTTCTTTAATTGTACGATGACCGGACAGGCTGTGGACCCTATGATGACGCCTACCTAAAGCCCATTGGGAAGGTGGCGTTTGATGTTTGTCCATGTTCTTTCTTGTCGTGCCCTTAATGGTGTATTCTCTTACTGCTCTGGCTTCTGCCAAGTCATTGAGTACCTTCATTGTGGCTTTCTAGGCTATTGTTTTTTTTTGTATTATATTTACACGAGCATATTTGTGTTTTACTTATATTGCCTATTGATGCTGCCTTGTTGGTTAGAGTTTAGATCATGGCGGGGATTTCTTTATTTACACTGTCCTGTTTTAATGGGATGACAGTAGGGTAAGTGTGAGGTTTGGTGCACCATAGAACCGGTTTAAACCCCCAGTGGCCTACTTTGCCACTGACCGTTCCAAGGCGGTAGCCCTATTGTCAACCTTTTTGTGTTTGTGATGTCGTTTGCATTTTTTATTACTTTTGCCTTTTCGTTTGTCTGCTTGCGTGTTTGTTTTTGTGTTTTGTGGTTGACTGTCGTCCTTGAATGCTGCTTTCCCTGTCCGATATTTTTATCCTTATTTAGCCTGGTTACCTCTTAATTATTAAGTCGAACATGGAATGCAACATTCAAAAGAATACATTAGAATACACTCCATTACTAAACAACAGTAACCTAGCGGGGATATCTTTATTTACACTGTCCGTTATTGGGATGAACCCTAGAGCCCGGTTTAAACCCTCGGCGGATTTTTTGGCAAATGACCGTTCCAAGGCCGTAATCGTTGTTTGTTTCTGTGCGTGTTTGTGATTGACTGTGGTCATGCTGCAATTCCTGTTCGATGCTTATATCTACTGTCAGTGTCTTTATGAAATGAGGTTATTTTCTATACATGTTAAGCAATCGTATATATACAGAAGACATTCAAATAATAAATACTGTTTTTCGGCGACTGATACGGCGAATGGGCAAGTACCGTTTCGAGTTTTAGTCTTCAAAATGAACATGCATAATAAGATGTGAACCACATCCAGATGTTTTAATTCAGTTAAAGTAGATATACAAGTTGTGCAGGAAATGCAGCATTCAAGGACCACAGTCATCCACGCACAGAAAAACATGATAATTACACAGATGAATACAAGGCAATATATGACATTACAAACATAATGCTTTAGTTAATTAATTGGTTATATTTTAGCAACCATTATTTGAAAAATAGCACATGTCAGTCATGTTTGCTATTCTAACATAACATGTCAATCTGTAATGTGACCGTTTTGGCTGTATTGATGTACCGGTTTCTTACTTTTTCCTTCAAAATGTTGTCGGTTCGTAAGAAAATGTAATGGCCTTTCAAACAGGTAGGGACGCATTGTTATGTCTATGGTGCGACGAAGAGTGAGCAAAACATTTGCCATTGACAGTTAAAATGTCTTCATAAAAGAGAACGGTGGTTTCGCTGTTTCTGTAACAATGCGCCAATAAATAATTGCGAATGAAACAGCTGTATTCGGTAATTACGTGAAGAAATCTAATTCCAACTAATTCCAAGAATCCATTGGGTGCAAATGCCTTCAGTGTGACTACTAGTGAACGATTGTACACACTTAAGGCGATTAATTTGATATATTGTATTTATTAAAATGTCTGTGTTCATCTAATATTTACAGATCATCCGCTTTTGAGAATTGAGAATAGATTGCCTCAAGTAACTGAGTTTGATGCTTGTTGTTTTCAGATCATCAAATGCAGTTGAGTATAACGTGTGTATTTATATATATCTTTGTGTCTGCACTTAGGGTTCACAGGGTACAGTTTCCAGTTACTTCAACTGTGTCTGCCATACGTTATCAAACGTGTGTATTAGTCTCATGACTGCACATTTAATATATACACTAGATAGTTATAGTATGTGATAAAACAGTCTACACTCAAATGAACCTATTCCGTAAGGGCGTCCTATTGGTTAAAAGGAGGAGGTACTATAATCCTTAGAACTACACACACATACACGCGCGCACACATACACACATATTATATGGTAATAATGACCAATATGTTCCAGTAAATGTGAACTATTTGTTATGTATATGTATCGATCCTTATCCATCTTCATTGACGGATGTACAGGTCGGATATTGTCAGTGGTTTCTAGATGGTTATTATTTTAAAACTGTAAAATACCATTGTTCTGCTTTGTTAGTATATGTTGCCTATATTTATATACTTATATATACAAAACAGGTATATCGCGAATAAGCCATTTCCAACATAGAAAAAGCTCAGTGTTATATCAATGTATTGGTAAGCCGCCAGTGGCGCTGAGTTGGATCTCAGTTAAGTCACGATTGGTTCACCGTCTGTTACATGTCTGGTTCGTTTGTCGCCGGAGGTTTAAGGTATATGGCGAATAATTTCACATTTGTTATTGATTTCTCTTATCTAAAACGCGTTCAGTTCAATTTATATCTGCTGACTGTCATATCAAGACACTTTTCTGAACTGAAAGCAGCCAATATAATAAATTATGATATATGGAGACAATACACGTAAATTATGTATTAGTTTTCCAAATAAATTTAACACAAACTTATTTTGTAGATGAGATGACTTTAGTTAGGTGCATACATGTAGAATAAAATAATTGAAAAACATAAGTATGTTTATCATAAATAAATGGACATTTCCAATGCATGCAAAAACATGTATCATTTTCTAATGATCTTAAATATTCCACACCCCTAGTCTCCATAAATTCAGTTTCCACTACCTTAAATGGTATAACATTGATTAATTTGTTTCTGATGAGTCTGTCATACATTATTGTTTCTAGAAATGGTCACCCAGTGCATCTTCTACCAGTTTCTAACAAATATATGATACACATGTTTGCCTACCTTGATATCGTAGAACTTCAAACATAATGAGCTCAATGGGGGGACCCTTATTTTCAAATCGAGTTCTAAAATGTTTATGTAAAATTGAGTAAATTTAATATCTTAAAAATGTAATACAAGGATCATAGAAATCATTTATGTTTCCTTTTTCTTTACATATTTTTTACACTTTATTTTCTGCACAATACCGCACAATCAGACATGAACTGTGCTCGTCCTATAGGTTTAACCTATTTCATATTATTTAATATGACAATACACATTAATAAATAATTATGTGTAGCCTTACTGTATGTGAGTTATTCAAAAAAAAAATATTTTTTCATATTTTTAGATATTGATTTCTGTGCTTTGAACGTGTCCTCGGAAGACGAAGCCAGTGTGTAGAAACCTCTCAACTGAAACTCAAGTGTTTGACTGAGAATAATGCAACTTCACTACAAAACATAGCGCCAGCACATTTGTAAATCTATTTCTAGTCCTTTCCTTGGTATAGAACGTGTGGTCTCTGAAATTATTACGATGAAGTATAATTTAAATATGCCCCGCCACGAAAGTGTTACCCTTGTCCGATCGTGCGTTTGGTTAAGTCTATTTCACAATCACCATGAGAGCAAATTCTTTATATCAAAAGTATGTCAATGTTAATGGCCTTGTCCTAACTTTTGCACTTGTTTATTACATTCGAGTTTTACATTGAAGTCTGTGATGAAGTCCAATTTTTTCAGACACCAAAACCCGAATCAATGTTCATAATGTATTTGCTTACATCAACGTAAATAAAATTGATCTACTGTTAGTACTTTGTTTATTTAGTCCATTTCTCACACAATTACAGCTTTAGAGCTTTCAAGACTTCACGCGAAAAACACGCTCATGGACATATTTTCTAGTTATACGATGTTTCTTTATAGGGATATACATTTTGCTATGATCTTATTAAAAAAAAAATCATATGCATTATAAGAAAAACGTTTATCTTATTAATACATGCGTTACTTTCTGTTGTTTGGCAGTTAGTGTCTATATATATAAAAATATGAATATACTACGAGAAAATAAGAACAGTTACAGTTTTAAAAAGTCACCAAAACCCTCGAAAATCTAGCGCTTATAGCAAACTAGTGTATAACTTCAACAAACCAGCGCATATACATCTACAAACTTATTTAGATTTCAGTGAATGAGCATTTAAGACAATTATAAATAACTATGTCGGTACATGCTGCTACTACAGTATATCATTTAATTAAACCAGTATGAAAGAAACAGAATTTAAAATAAGATATTTAGAAGAAATTTAATAACATTATATACCATACATTTTCCACTATGACTAATGTAATCAATGAAATAATCATATAAAACATATAGCATCATGTCGTCAAAGTTATCAGAGTTTAAAGCAGTGAAAAAAATGTAACTTAACGTTTTAAACAAACGAACTATCGTAAAAATACTGCGTTTGTTTACATTTGAAATGCCAATTCAATCCCGGATGGCAACTGAACCCGTCAACAAACTAGCGTGTTGATATATACAAACTCAAATTCGATTCGCACTTTACTTACAGTGCATAATTATGCTTGTTACAAAAACAGCTGAACCCATTTAGTATGGGATAACTGATGTATACACAGGGTTATGGATGATGGTATTTACAGAGTAGGTCTTATCTCTCATTAATAGTCTAAACAACTGAATCTGCTACTTCCCTCTTGCTTGTGTTTGTTAATTCCGATGGATCCCCTATGTTGTATTTATTGATATAACACAAGCGATCGCTTTAGTGCTGTGCAACGGTCGTACAAAGTCCCCCGGAGCTTCGAAATTGTGTCATTATTTGCTAGTCCACTGCAGTCATTGAGGCCATTCATTGCGACTTTAAAATAGCATTCATCTTAAACCGGTACAAGCAGGCCTGAGGGGTGGTGTATCGTATATTATCATTAAACTATAGTGTTATTATCCCTGGTACGTCGTTTTTGTACCACCTGATATGACACAATATCTTCCCGCACAGGTTATCACCCGCGATTTGCGGGTGATAACCGGCGCGGGATAATACCCCGGAAGTAAGTGACGTCAATAACCGTTAATTAACTGACGTCATTAACATGCAGGCCGTTTGTAACGTCCGTTTAACTTGCATTCGTTAAAATGGATGCAGGGGTTTATCGAGTTTACGGCAAAAAAGGTCTCAACAAAGCGCTCGATTCGAGTATGGTTTAGCTTAATTACTTTCTTAATATTTAACACATTTTGTTCAGCTAACGTTCACATCCTTCAACAGAATGATCTCTCTCCTCGGTATTTCGATTCATCCATGAGAATATACCTTCCAAATGTTCACGGTCATGTACACTTTCTTTCATTTCCAATACTTCGGGAGGGCTAATCTAAGAAAGTCTATATGAATAAAAAAAAAGTTTAAAATAAAAAATAGATGTTTCTCTATTTTTCAGTACTCAGTAATCAATGATGAATATATTACAACTCCTCACTTTCCATATCACACCTTATAGATCTATACATATTTCAAAATAATCATTTTTGTGTGTGTAGTTTAATGATAAATAAATTACAACTCTCCTTTTTCCACATCACACCTGATATCATCCCTCGAACAATATCCATACCTCGGTTCTACGGACCTCGGTATTGATACTGAATTCTCGGGAGGATATAGGGTGTGATATGGGAAAAGGAGAGTGATAATTTATACTTACCTCTTTGAACAGACTCAATACACCTGAGTATGATGCGTTCCTCCTTTTCTGTGTTCGTTACTTCCGAAGTATGGATCCCTTTATTAATTATGAATGTATGTCAGAAACTCCGCATTTTCACAATAAATAACTAACACCTATTTACATTTTGACCCTAAAAGGTTTGAAAAAAGGGCTACGCGTTTGGAACTCTCAGTGTCAAAAAGGGCTGCTGTTTTTTTAAACCAGGTTCTAGCTTGAACCAAACCACACGCTTACCTTACTGTCATTCTAATAGAACAGGACAGTGTAAATACAGATTGCCCGCCAGATTATATTCTCTAACAAACAAAGCAGCATTAATAGGCAATATAAGTATGACACATACAATGATCATGTATATATATAATATAAAAATGCATAGAAAGCCACAACGCAAGTCCTCAGTTACTTGGTAGAAGCCAGAGCAACAAGAGAACAAACCGTTAAGGGTACGACAATATAAGACAAACGTCAAACGCTACCGTCATTTGAGGATTTAGGTAGACTTATCTCATAGGGTCCAAAATCTGTCCGGTCATCGCACAATCAAAGAGGAAAGCATAGTTTCGAACTGTAAATGGGTCAACAACTAAACGTGCAGTTCGTTGTATAATGATAGGGTCATAACCAGTCTGTATTTATATACTCCAAAATGTTGAGTAAGTACGCGGAAAAAAAAAGCTACTTATATGTTATAATCGTAGATTCTGTAATTTGATTGAAGCACATCATTTACTCGAAGGTAACTTATGCCAGTATATTGTACATTCTTGCAGGATCAGGATTTAAAATTCTTTATTTTCATTTAATTTAATTTAATAATAATTAGGTTCATATAATATCAACAACATAAGTAACAATGTTATACAATACATGCTTTTGTCAACTACTTGAATATACGACACGACCTAGACCTAGCTATTCATATCAAACTACCGGCCAATAAAACTTTATCACACCGATGCAATAAAGGGTTTAAAATGTCATATCTCGTAAAAAAGAGTATGATAATGGACCTTTGGAAACGGCCGAGCACGACACATACGAAATATTGCAGTCTCGGTTTGATTGAGACTGTTCATGGGCGGTAGTGAAATATGCTAACTACCGCTCACGCCCTCTAGCCCCGGGTTGAGCAGAACTCAATATTCATAAAATCAATAGTACACAATTTTAACCATCCCAAAGATGGCATGCGTACGGCGGTGGACATGGAGTTATATGTTTCCCCATGTCGTACGGCGTATGGTCCCAGTATATAATAAAATTAAATGCCCCGAAGAGCGAAATAAACATAATGGAATTTAGTTGGGAGCAGCGGTTATGAAGCCTGCGTATCACAAGTAACAGCCAAAAGACTCAATTAAAAAGCAGACAACATATCCTATAAGTGGTTAAACAATACCCAGAGCCTTTTATCAGTCGGAGTAGTGGAACCACCGAATCAAAAATTAAGTAAGAAAACAAAAGAAATTGAAAATGTACCGCCGATAACTAAATATAAGTATCGGGCTCAGCGATCTCCAAAGATCGAGTGAATAACAGTACTGATTGCAAGCGCGAGGAGACGTTTTACTGCCGCCACACTGCACAAGCTACGCCACTGTGCTATAAAAAAGAGTATGATAATGGACCTTTGGAAACGGCCGAGCACGACACATACGAAATATTGCAGTCTCGGTTAAACAACGTAAATAACCGAATATCTTTTCCCGGTCAGATTTGTATCACCTCGTCTTCGTTTCATGTGTTGAATCCACCCTGTTTCCGTGGTAGAGTTTTAGCTATAGAATCATTTTCCCTTTGTGAAAAAAACGAACATTCTTTTTCTTGTTGAGACAGTTTCAAATCCAATGGCATTCATTCTAAATCAGTAAAGATATACAAATTGAACAGGAAAAGCAGCATTCAAGGACGACAGTCAATCAAAAACACACACAGAAACAAATAACACATTTCTAAGATGAATAAATGTCCAAAAATGACATCACAAACACAAAAGGGTTGACAATAGGGCTACCGCCTTGGAACGGTCAGTAGCAAAAAAAGGCCGCTGGGGGTTTAAACGAGGTTCTAGGGTGCACCAAACCTCACATTCACCCAACCGTCAACCCAAAAAACAGGACATTGTAAATAAATAAATCCCCGCCATGAACTATTATATAACCAACAAGGCAGCATTAATAGGCAATATAGGTAAAACACAAAGATGCTCGTGTATATATAAATACAAAACAAAATAGCCTATAAAGCCACAAAGAAGGTACTCGATGACTTGGCAGAAGCCAGAGTAACAAGAGAATAAACCATTGAGGGCTCTTGGGCGTTAGGTAGACGTCATCATAGGGTCCACAGCCTGCCCGGTCATCGCACAATCAAAGAGGAAAGTAAAGAGAATAAACCATTGAGGGCAAGGTCCGAAAACAAATAAATGGTTTGTACCACTGAACACATCAGAATGGACTACGTTAACTATTAATAACATTGTTTTTTTCCTAGAAAACAACGTAGTGAGTGAACTGAATTTAACAGTTTAACAAAGCCTTGCTGAAATATTTGCTAAATTGAATGATAAATATGTATTTTCATGTCAAACCCTATATCAGACCATCGACTCATATCAATCTTCGAGCTAAAGCTCTCGTGATGATATGGCGTCTCAGGCATGATATAGGGTGTGATTTAAAAATACCCATCTATTATTCTCTATATATCGATTGTGACAAATGATCAATCGAGTGTAAGCATGCATACATCAGAAAACTTCACTACTCTACGGAAACTATTTTACAATGCAGTTTATGGATTTCTAAATAATATATGAGTATACTTAATAAATATAATAGATGTTGCATGATTAAAATCTATAATAAAAATAATACTAATACAGAACAGTAGCGCAGTACCGATACATTATATGATTGATTTCTGCCGCGCTTGCACGTGATATTTATTCACAAAATATGTATATCTCTGCTTTGAGAGGACTTAAAATAAATCTCGTGGAGAATTGAGTTCAGAAAATACTTACAACGCCTTTGGGAATTAGATTCCAATATTTACGATAATAGACTTTGTTTTGCGGCGAGACGAATGTAATCCGTTATTGACATGCGGCTTTCCCTGCTCGAAGTTATAACATCTTGGTTATATTCGATAACATGCAGCCTTAAGTTTAGTACATTCTTAACAGATATTAGAAAAAAAACAGCACCGAACTGAAGTAAAGATAACATATTAACGTATGTATGACATGATACTATTACATTTACTAATGTATGTGGACGATTAACATGGTCAGCTTTAAGTTACCGGTTGTAATTTTAGGAACTCATTTAACACATAGTGTTAACAATAGGTAATTTGTGCATGATGTTGTAATTGATATTACGACACGTTTGTAATATTCTAAATGCAGTGCATGTAATATGCCATGCGTTCACTAATTTATTATAATAACAACACCAGCATTAATAGAATGTATGTATTAAATAACGTTTGCTTTCCTTCTCTCGATACTCCATTCCAATTATCGTAATGGCCTCCCAAGGGAGCCTTATTACTGACCCGATTCACCTCGGACCGGTCGACCAAGGAATGTTTTATTCAATACGGCACTTGCATATGCACAATCTTTTTACTGAATAGATAGTTGACTGTATTTCTATTGATACATTGATATATATATAGGATTAGCTAACGTGAACCCGTATTAGGACCTAGACAACCTTGCATCGGAAAATTTGACTATTTCTGAGATGTTGTCAATGCCATCGTTAACATCTACTATTGTTTGCGGCGTTTGTTTCAGTCAAGATTGTTTTGACTTTTTAGACAAAATTGTAATTTGTAACATGTTAAAAGTAACCCCTTATGATTATATCTCAAAATGGTTCATATCTTAATGATATTTCTGTCTTGAGATCAGTATAATGACATCAGTACAATTTCAAAAGATAAATTCGCATATGACTGACGATCTTACATCAGACTTCTAAATCCTTAGTAGTTTACATTGGGCTTTTGTTTCAAATTCAATTATCCATGACAATTGTTATTTAATACCTTCTTTTTTTAGTTTTCCTTTTAGTGGTACCTTCTGCAACCTTAACTAAGTGAGACAGCTCAAATATGATTCAATTGGTTGAAACAATTGGAACAATCGACGTGCAAAACTTAATTTGGGTTGAACCTCGGATGTACCGCTTTCAAACTAGTAAGTGTATGTGTTTAAAGTAGCAAGATGTTAACAATTGGTATATTATACCCCCGCTTTTCGAAAAGAATCGGGGATCACGTTATCGTCACCGTACCTGCGTCTGTGTGTCCGTGCGTGCATGATGGAATGTAAACTTTCTTCTCCTATATCGATAAAGCTATGGACGTCATATTTTAAGATCTGACTGGCATCTGCATAACACTTTGGAATAATTATTCATCCTCTGGGGGCGGTGCTAGGGTAGTAGAGATGGTTTTAGCTACCATATTTCACTACCGTTCATGAACAGTCTCAATCAAACCGAGACTGCATTATTTTGTATGTGTCGTGTTCGGCCGTTTCCAAAGGTCCACTCTCATACTCTTTTACATAAAAAAAACATTGATATGCCAAACCTATAACTGGACATGAACAGACTGATACAATCATCCAATCAGCATAGGCCCCGTGTCCGTCCCCATCCCTGGGGAAATATTCCATGGGTCATAAGTTGAAAACCGATGAGATCCCCACACGTCTTAGTGCATAAAATACACGTCTACGAACGGTACAGGTTATTATAGGTACTATGTATGCGATTAAACAGTGTGTGATATTAAGTTGAAGATTATTAATTATATATTGATTAGGTAAGAGCGTTTATTTAGAGTTATATTTTGGTTTATTTGAGATATTTGTTTTTCAACGAGTAATGTGTGCGGTCTGAAATTGCACACACGGTTTTTGGTCAAACGCAATGTGACGCAACGGGGTGCAACTATAAATGTACGTATGTAAAACTAAGCAGCCCAGACGCCAAATGAATGAGATTACACACATCTATTCTCACCCTTTAGTAAATTGCTTGGTACATATTAGTAATCGTCATGTGAATAATAAAACATACTTGCTATTTTATCTATTCTATAATAAAATGTCAATCTATAATGTGACCGGTTCAAACATTACGTGAACTTACTGGTCACACGACCGTGCATGTATTGATGTACCGTTTCTTACTTTTGCCTTGAAGTACCGTTTGTAAGACAATATACAGACAGTGAAGCATCGTTATGTCTATGGCGTGACCATACGTGAGTAAAACATTTGCCAATGACAGTTAAACTGTCTTCAGGAAAGAGAATGTTGGTTTCGCTGTTTAAAAGACGAATGGATTTAAACGGAGTTTCTGAAGCAATGCGTCAATAAATAACTGAGAATGAAACAGTTGTTGTGTTCGGTAATTGAATGAAGAAAACTAATTCCGACACTAAGAGTGGGTGCAAAATGCCTTCAGTGTGACTGTTTCTGAATGATTTTACACACGATTTAATTTGATATATTGTATTTTATTAAAATGTCTGTGTTCATCTAATATTTACAGATCATCTACTTTTAAGAATTGAAAAAAAAGTTGAACGCGAACCCAAATATAGATTGCCTCAAATAATTGAGTTTGATGCTTGTCGTTTTCAGATCGTCAAATGCAGTTGAGGATGGTAACTTGAAATACTATGTGTATTTAGATATGTCTCTGTGTCTGTATTTAGGGTTCACAGGGACCAGTTTTCATTTGTTTTAATTTTGTCTGCGACATGACCATAACATTTATCAAACGTGTGTATAACATGTATAAGTCTCGTGACTGCAAGATATTTATATTATATAGTAATAATGACCAATATATATATATAGGATCTTAAACGATTCCCCATTTCATATAAGATGTATGAAACGAATTAAAATACAAATAATTCATAACATGTTTCATAAATCGCATATTGGAGTTTAATATCCTTTTTATCACATAACATTGTAGTCAACTATGTAAAAGAAATCAGATGGACATAATTGTATAACGACGTCAGACAAACTTTAACGCCAAAGCGTAATAAAGGTTGCGCACTGCTAAATATAGCTTGAGATAAGCCCCGCCATTTGTTTGTGTCCGATTTAGTGCAGAAGTGACAGTTCACAGAGGTCAGCACATATTATTTTGAAATATGCAAATTACGTTTTCAGGAAGGATAAACCATGTGTACCGTAATCTCCACCAGCACGGATCATTGAATTGAAGAAATATATATATATGTTTTGTTTTTATGAAAAGTTAATCTCTTATGAAAATGCATTACAATATTCAGAGCGGATTCCATACCTTTTGTTAACAGAGACATGTGTACAGAGTTTGAGCTTGCAAAAGCTGACAGGTCATGCAAGGTCTATGGGAAAGTATTTAGTTTTCTGCACGTTCTCTGACGCCAACATGTTATGTGACCTCATAGTCATGTCATATATAACGTTGGGAATCAAAGGGTTCATGTTTTATGTATTTACAAAATTACATTTTATTTGTAAAAAATTACTGATTGCATAACATTAATTATGTATAATAAGAAATTGTTGGTAAAGTTCAAGGCTTTGATCCGGATGAATTTATAACAATTAAAATAGTGTCAGTTAACAAAACTTGCGTAGTTTTACATAGTTTATGTATTCCATGCTCCTCGGCAACTCAAAATCCAAATTTATTCCAACAACACGTATCGTACAATTAAACATGTAAATAACCGGGACAAATCAAGTTCGGTGTCATTTGTGGAACCACTGCGTAATTTAACGCTATTACTGAAGACACAAATATGATAATGTTGTAATATTTGTTGATCTTGTGTATTAGTTTTCGAGAAACCTAGATTTACACTCGTAAACTTTTTCTAGTGTTAGATCCATTTACGACTAATATTTTTATTCCAAAAGAAATTTATGTCACGTAAAACTTCATTTTGGGATTAAAAGTTAAGATTAAAGGAGTTAAAATAAATCTTTTCAAAATGACAACTGTCTAATACCTGGACGGAAGCATAATAGAAACCTCCAAGATTAAGTATAGCACAAATAATGTTGACTTTGTAAATAATTTCAGTACTTGATGAAAAGATTTGTGAAAAGTACGACGAAAATAACGAAATTCAATGTAATTTAAATAGTGTCAGTTTTTTTCCTAAGCAAGATTACTTCAAATTTGACAAAAGTCTTTCTAATAAAATTAAGTCCTAAAATGTATCTCTGGAATTCAAAAGCTGTCCTTTCGATAACGAATGTCGTAGGTTCAAAAATGTATCACTGGATTTCAAAAGCTGTCCTTTCGATAACGAATGTCGTAGGTTCAACTACATATTTTAGTAAGTATGCCCTTAGGCAAACAAACGCACCTTGGACAATTATTTCATTCTAATTTCAGTATTAAATATTCAAAACTACTATAACAGTGTCAAACGTTAGTATCCGTAGGATGTGAAAAAGTAACAGGTAACGGTACAATATATCTGGAAATATTAACTAATAATGTCGTACGTAATTCCCTAAATAGTCGTCTACTTACAAGGCAACGCCAACTGTCTCACAAACAATTTGAATAGCTGATTGGAAAATTGATACAGACATCCTGTATTGTGACTCTGACATCCTGTATTGTGACACAGACATCCTGTATTGTGACACAGACATCCTGTATTGTGACTCAGACATCCTGTATTGTGACACAGACATCCTGCATTGTGACACAGATATGCTGTATTGTGCCTTGCGGACGATTACATGTCAGATAAGTGGAATATTGCCTGATTTGTGTATATGCGTGATACAAAACAAACACACAACGGAACCCATTTTTATGGGATAACTGATGCATACACAGGGGGGTGAATGATTGGATTTCTCAGTAGGTCATATCTGTCAATAACAGGCGCAATAAAATCTCTTCCTCTCTTGTTTCTGCTCGTTGATTTCAATGGATTCCCTTTTTTGTATTTATTAATATCACACAAGCGCTCGTTTAGTGATCTTCAACGGTCATAAAAGGTCTCCCTGCGCTTCGAAGCAATATTGTTATTACTTGCTAGTTCTTTGCAATCATCGATCACATTCGTTGCGGCTTTAAAATAGAATTCCGCTTAGGCCGGTACTAGCAGGCCTGTGTTGCATCTGATATTACCTTTTTAAACTGACTCAGTAAACCCGAATATGATATTTTCCTTCGTTTGCTATCCCTTTTTTGAATGTATTGCAGAAACTCTGCGTTTTCACAATGAATAAATAACAAGGATTTTGCCATGGTGATTTATGCGTCAAACCATAGAGGCTATATTCGATACCATCTTGGGCACAATTTTGACATGTTGATAATAACGGAATATATGTAAATGATACAGGCCCTACACTCTTAAGGGAATTCAAACTCTAACCTTTGTTCTCTCAGGAAAATATATCAATGGAAACGCTAATTTTATTGCTGTTTCCATTTCAAATTTGCATGAGGCAATTTGCAATATTCAGCATAATTATGTGTTACTTGTCTAATAATTCCTGATCTTGATTAATAGATTGATAATGAGTTGGTTTGTACTTATATACTCCAAACTATTGAGAAAGTACGCGAGAGAAGTATGCTCTGTGTGTGTGTGTGTGTGTGTGTGTGTGCGTGTCTCGTAGATTCTGTAATTTGACTGAAACACATCCTTTACCCAAAATTAACTTATGCAAGTTATTGTAAATTCTTGAAGGAGCAGGACATACTTTCTAATCCAAATTATTTATTTTCACTTAGATTCCTACAATATGAACAACAGAAGTAACAATGCTATACAATACATTATTTTATTATATATAACACATACTTGAATATACGATACGACCTAGACCTAACTATTCTTATCAATCTACCGGACAATAAAGCATTATCACACAGGATTAAAAAAGCCATGTCACGGAAAACAACGTAAATAACCGAATGTGTTTTCCGATTTGGGTCCGGTCACCTTCGTATCACCCGACTCTCTGACTGGAGTGGTATGGCAATTACCGATAAGTTCTGATTGTATAATATTTGTCACGTGTATGGTTTCTCTTCTGCATTTTATTTGTTGTAGCCACCCTGTCTTCGCATCAGATTATTGGCTATAGAATCGTTTCCCGTTGGTATAATACACACTTATGCAAATTCATTTTCTTGATTAGACAATTTCAAAGGTTATTGTTTTTAATTCAAGTTTCGGAAACAAATAAATGTTACTCGACAGACATGAAGAAACCAAAATGGACCACGTTAACTAGTATAAACATTATTTTATTTTTCTCCCAGGGAAACAAAGTAGTGAATTAACTGAAGTTGACAGATCAACAAAGTCATTGCTAAAGTATTTGATAAACAGATTCAAAAATGTGCATTTTCATATCAAACCCCTATATCAGGTCAGAGATGTCATCAGACCGAGAGCTTTTGCTCGAGGGTTTATATGATATGATATGAGTCGAGGGACTGATATTGGGTGTGATTTGAAAATACCCATGTATTATTCTTTGTATTACAAAGGCGACAAATGATACATCGGAAAACTACTATATACAAAATTTGTATAATGCAGTTCATGAATTTCTAATCAATGCATGAATATACTTAATAAGCATTGTAGGTGTTACACGGTTAAATGCTATAATGAAAATATTAATAATACAGAACAGTAGCGCAGTACCGATACATTATTCGATTGGTTTCATCTTGGTTCGCTTGGTCTTGATAATTATTTACAATCCCGGTGTATCTCTGCTTTGTGAGGATTTACACTGACTCTGGTGGACACTGGAGGTCAGCAAATACTTATACTGCCTCTGGGACTTAGATGCCAATATTTACAATAACATAAATAACAGAAATTATTTCTCGGCGAAATGAATGCAATCCTGTATTAACATGCGATTTCCCTGCTCGATGTTAAAACATTATGACTATATTCGATAACATCCAGACTAAGGTTTACTACACTTGTAACAACGCTAAAAGTAACACTTCCGCTAAAGGTAACCACTGCCGCTAAAGATAACAAATCCAACTCTAAAGGTAACAACCTCCGCTAAAGGTAACGATCACCCCTCCCGCTAAAGGTAACAACGCTAACGCTAAAGGTAACAACTTTTCGTGTTAACGTTAAAGGTAACAACTTTTCGTGTTAACGTTAAAGGTAACAACTTTCCACGCTAAAGGTAACAACATCCTTCAACATCTACAGTTTCAATGAAAATTGAGTAAACAGGTTCTTTGTAGTTCTGAGGCACTTGATTCGTTTCCAACCAACGCGACCAGTCCCGGCGTTGTGAGAGAGTGTGGTGGTCTCCCACACGGACACGTGGTTTTGCCTCGTTTTCTTGTAGGTTCGAATCCCACTTGTCAAGTGAGAAAGTCGTTCTTATGGATGACGGGAGATATACAGTACTGGTTCTATCCGGGAAAAGTGGGGTGGTCTGCCTCAATCACACAAAAATCGACCGATATATATGGTGTCGCAAGATGACCCTAGTGGTTGGGGCTAACTCAGGAAAGAATCAATGACGGTGAATACATTTACATCAGTTTAATGCAATTTAAAATATGTTAAATATATATACAATTATCAAAAAAACAAGCGAATACACAGCTGAAATATGAAAAGACCGTTCTCATGAACGTTTAAGTTGTTCTTCCTATTGTCACAAATACTGAATGTGTCGACTGACTATACGAGTATACGACACTAAAGTGTTGTTAAAGTTATAACAATGTTGGTGTTCACACGAACTATGATCTAGCACCATAACTGTGATGCGCGAGATCTCATGAATATGATGATGCGCGAATCCAATGGGTGATTGTCATCAAATGCCTGCTATAAGGGTTGATGACGCGATATAATGATGATTAACCTTCACTGAGGTTGATGGATGATGTTTCTCCAGTGAGGACTGATAACGGGCCCACCTCGAGTCCCGGGGGTTGTCGATTCTATAACCTGGCCATGTTGCACAGGTACGGGGACCGTCTCTACCGCTCGTAACGTTAAATGTTGATTCTAGTGTGGTATCACCTAAAAGGCTTACACACCCTAAAGGCTTAGCTTCACTCCGGGAGGCTTATATCCAAACCTGGATGGCTTAGGCTGTACTAATACATACGTTTTAGATGTCGGTTCATAAACACCCCAATCTTATATAATTATCATTACACCAACAAATCATTATCTAATCAATATATGCAAGCCATTCTAATTAAGATGAGTAGCAATGGGTGTATATTCTACAACGCATTGTATACGCGTCGAACAGTTATACTAGTCACTCGTCTCATTGTTAACTAATGTTCACAATCGTGTATTACAATCACTGAGTTATACGCCAACGTTAACTAATGCACCTATTATACACCGTTATCAAATTAATATTGTTTTACAATTAATGATAAATAACAATAATTACATATTATAAAGTCACTTCAAAATCATATGCTAGTCTCAAGTTAATGTTTGAGAAACATCAAAGCTAACCGGATGTCGTAACCGCGAACCGAGATGGCGCCGCCCACTGAATACAAATGTACGATTAAAGTTCATCAGATAAATACTGACCACATATTGCCTGTGAATTTCGCCGTCAAACTTCTGCTCCAAACAAAGCAACTATCGAGCAATCCCGGCCAAAACTAGAAGACAATGGATTGTATAGCAAACGTTACGCTCAAACCATTATTTCCCAGTTCATTCCGTAACACACGTGGCTAAATTCGCAGGATTAAAATCTACACGAAAGGACCTTAAACAACTTCTCTCCTTGAAGAGATAGACCTATACCTTTACATGCATTAGCACAAAACTAAACTTATTAAACGGCCCTTCCGGACGCCCTCTAGCGGCCACTTAAAATGTGCACGCTTTTACGTGTTACCTGAATATATCATGGACATTGTGAATTGGTTTCAACTGAACACTGGATTAGGGTGTAACTAACAGGTGCTTACAAGAGCTATGTACGACCAATACGCTCTACCCATGACATTGTGTGACACTTACAGGTGCTAAATATGACGTAAAGCACCACTCAAGCAAAACAAAAATCCTCTTACATCAAATCATGCCAAATTAAGCATGTCATTGCCCAATTAAGAGTGATTTGTATAAGCTGTATAGCAAATACGCAGTGTTTAACTGTGATCACTGATATTAAGCGTATGATTTTCATTGAAGGTAATATATATATACACATTTAGTCCGATTTTAACAAAATATCGGCTATATTAATAAGGTACCCAACTGCTTGAAAACGCATCTTATCCTTTTGCTCTAAATGGTTACAGTATAATACAGCACAGTTTGTCCAAAACAACAGGCCCTTTGAGGGCCTGTGGATGCTTTACTGGCTAAAATGGCTCTTTTATCTAAGGTTGTCATCATACAATTCCCTCTTCTTTTAAACTAGAAGCCCTATTATAAAGGTCGAGATTTTTCATTACACCAACACCAGTGTCAATCCCAAAATATATTGAATTAATATCATTAACAGTGATGCATTTAAATTGTTTCCGCTCAATAACTTTTGTTAGGAATAGGGTATTGCGATTAAACTTGCAGAGTAGGTAGCTTATATGGAAAAGAAGTTTGGCATTGTATTTGGGGTTGCTGGGATCAAGGTCAAATTATGCCTGTTGTAGCGGAGACCGGATGTGACCCGAACTTTTGCACATGATGTTAGATGCATATAAGGAACATTCTGGTGAGGTTTCTGCGAGAAAAAAAGCAAGATACGTATGTCGCAGCAGAGACCGGATGTGACCTAAATGTTGTCAAAGTACGTAACAGTGAACTGAAATTTTGCAGATGACATTAGATGCATATCAGGAATATTCTGGTGAAGTTTGGTGAACATCCTGGAAAAAAGAAACAAGATAATCATGTCGTAGCGGAGACAGTTCATGACCTATATTTTGTAAACGGTAGGTCACAGTGACCAGAAATTCCGCACATGATGTTAGACGCATATAAGAAGCATTCTGGTGAAGCTTGGTGAAAATCCTGCGGGAAAAAAGCAAGATACGCATGTCGTAGCGGAGATCGCACATGACCTAAACTTTGTCGAAAGTAGGTCCGAGCAACCGAACATTTTGCACATGAGGTAGGATGCATATATGGTGAGATTTGGTGAAAATTCTGCAAGAAAGAAGATAGATACACATTTCGTAGCGGAGACCGGACGTGACATATATTTCGTCGAAAGTAGGTCACAGAAACCCGAAATTGTGCACGTGATGTTGGATCCATATAATGAACATTTTGGTGGCGGCTGAAAATCTACATTTAACGAAGAAGATATTAAGAAATGAAATCGGACGCACGGTCTAACGAATGGACGAACGAATTGACACACTTACACCTGGACAACATTTTTGATACTAAGTAGAGATCCGTTAATGGGTTCAACAAAAAGTGCGATACCTTAATCATAACAAACGTTACTGAACAGAAACCATTTTTTTATATTTTTAGTATCAGTGACCTTGGAACCAGTGGCCCCAAATGCAACATACGCGGTAAGTTTCATTGCAATACCTCATTCCTAACAAACGATATTGAGCAGAAACCATTTATCGACTTTTAGTAACAGTGACCTTGACCTTGAACCAGTGATCCCAATTTCATTCTCAACCTTCCTTTCCACAGAGGCTACCTAATCAGTTTCGTCACAATACCTCACTCCAAATAAACGTTATTGAGTGGAAACCATTTCTCTATTTTTAGTAACAGCGACCTTAACCACACTGGCCTCAAATGCAACCCCAACCTTTCTTTTTATATACGCTACCTAACAAAAGTTATTTGACGAAAACCATGAGTTTGACCAAAGTTCCCAATATAGCATTGTGCATATTTTAAAAAAAATCAAGGGCCATAACTCTGGTGTTACTTGTTCAATCTGTCTGGTTTTCGAACTGGTCCAAGCTTTCATTGATATCAACAATGTGGTAAAGTTTGAAAAAAGATCGGATAAAGAATGAAGATCGTGTTAACGAGGCCAAATTATAGCATATTTCTGAAAAGTAAGGGCAATAACTCTAGTGTTACTGGTCCGATCTGGCTGGTTGTAGAATTCATCGATCTTTCATTGATATTAACAATCTGGTAAAGTCTGATAAAGATTGGATGAAAAATGAACGTGCTAGAGTGTTGACATCATAAAGTTACGTTTTTCAATAATTCAAGGGCCATAACTCCCGTGTTACTGGTCCGATATTTTATGGATGAAATACAAAATGAAGGTGCTAGAGTGTAAACAATGCTTAATATGACATTTTTCAGCAAAACAAGGGCCATAACTCTGGTGTTACTAATACGATCTGGCTGATTTTTAAAAATGAGATATAGGGTCCTATAGAAACCACAGCGTCCGAGCGTAAAGGCATCGTAGGTCCGCGCTGTACTGCAAACAAGGACTTGAACATACAATGAAAGAGACAAAAAACAACAGAAAGGGTGGTGAAGACAGGGTTACCGACTTGAAATCGTCAGTAGACAATAAGGCCCACTGGTTAGCTTGAATCGATTTTGTGTGCGCACAATCCTCGCTATTATCCTGTCTTCAGCGCCCAAATAGACAAGACAGTGTAAACAAAACTACATCCCATCAAAAGGAATTCTCTAACAATAAAGTCCACATCCTGAGAAACTAACTAAAGAAACACATACAAAATAATAAAACATCTCAAGATGTATCCAGAATCGTCATCCGAGCTTCTAATACTATAAATTCACTGGCAAAGTTTCGTACAGACTAAATACAAAATAAAGGTCCTAGAGTGTAAACAAGGCTTAATATAGCACTTTTCAGTAAAACAAGGGCCATAACTTTGGTGTTACTAATTTGATCTAGCTGGTTTTCAACATCATCCGAGGTTTTATTAATATAAAGACACTGGCAAAGTTTCGTAAATACCCAATTGTTAATGAAGTCCCTATTGCGTAAGCAAGACAAAAGTAAACGGACGACGGACGGACAACTCGCCATCGGTTGAGGAGAAAATAGTTATCATGAAGACTTGCTTTATAATTGGTCATAATCACTTTCGTACAATGTTTACAATTTTTGTAGTCGTGTTGAGGTTTTGAATATTCGTAATATTTGTATAACTAAAAAGCTACTCCAGTAGGGCTACCGTTACCATAAACTTCGAAACACCTTGCAAAATGTTATTATCGTAACCCTGATCTACTTTTAAAATATAAAAGTAATTTAATAACTCTTCTGCGAAAACGACTATCACAACCTGACTTCTATGGAGATGTGATTTACAGACTTCGTAAGATCCTCGTTCATAATCACTTTAATACAATCTTTATTAAACATGTTAAAAAGTTTATCAAAAGAGCCTATCTTTTTGCATCGTACTGCATGCCTATTGGTTGAACGTTTTACAGTTCGCCACGATGCTTTCCTCATTGATTGTGCGATTACCGGGGTGATTGTGGATCCTATGATGACGTCTACCTAAGCCTTAAAGGACGGTAGCGTGTGATGTTTGTCTTTAATTTTGTATTGTCGTACCCTAAACGGTTTGTTCTTTTGTTGCTCTGGCATCTGCCAAGTCACTGAGTACTTACTTTGTAGCTTTCAGTGTATTTTTTTATATTATATATAGATGATCATTTATATGTTTTACTTATATTGCCTATTAATGCTGCCTTGTTTGTTAGAGATTATAACCTGGCGGGGATATCTTATTTACACTGTCCCGTTTACTGGGATGACAATAAGGTAAGTGTGAGGTTTGGAGCCTGGTTTAAACCCCAGCTGTTCATCTTTAGATATAGTTGTTCCTTGTTTTTTGGTGTGTTTGTAGTTGATTGCCGTCCTTGAATGCTACTTTTCCTGTTCGACTTTTATATCTACTTTTATTAAACTTGTTAACACGTTTATTAAAAGAGGTTATGACCCTATCATTTTGCAACGTACTGCATGTTTAGTGGTTGACCCATTTATAGTTCGCCACTATGTTTTCCTCTCTGTGCGATGACCGGACATATTGTGAACCTTATGATGACGTCTAACTAAATCCTTCTTATACGTGTGTTGTTTGTCTTTAATCTTGTCTTGTCGTACCCTTAACGGTTTATTCTCTTGTTGCTTTGACTTCTGCCAAGAAGTCATTGAATAGTTACTTGTGGTTTTCCAGGCTTTTGTGTTTTATATTATATATACATGATAATTTATGTATAAGTCTCAACTTGTTCGTTTTTCAAGAGCTTGTACTCGAGTTGAGGACTTTAATATTCGTAATCTTTGTTTAACTAAAAAGCTACTCAATCAGGGTTATTTCTTTATTTACACTGTCCTGTTTTAATGGGATGACAGTAAGGTAAGTGTGAGGTTTGTGCACCCTAGAACCGGTTTAAACCCCCAGTGGCCTACTTAACCACTGAACGTTACAAGGCGGTATCCCTAATGTCAACCCTTTTGTGTTTGCGATGTCTTAATTTGCCTTTTATTCATCTTTAAATATGTTCTATGGTTCTGTGTGTTTGTGGATGACTGTCGTCCTTGAATCCTACTTTTCCTGTTCGACTTTTATATCTAAAATAGTATGAAAGTGGACCTTTGGAAACGACCGAACACGATAAATACGAAATTTTGCAGTCTCGGCTTGATTGACACTGTTCATGAACGGTAGTGAAATATGCTTGCTACCGTTCACGCCCCCTAGCCCTGGGTTGAGCAGAACTCAATATTCATAAAATAAATAGTACAGAATTTTATCCATCCCGAAGATGGCATGCATATTGCGGTGGACATGCCATAGTTACTGCCATTATTCCATGTCCAGCGGCGTATGGTCTAAATATCTAATACAATTATATGCCCCGAAGAGCGAAATAAACAAAATGGAATTTAGTTGGGAGCAGCGGTTATGAAGCCTGCGCATCACAAAAAGCAGACAACACATCCTATGGGTGGTTCAACAATACCCAGAGCCTTTATCGGCCGGAGTAGTGGAACCACCGAATCGAAATATAAGTAAGAAAAAAACATTTGCAAATGTACCACCGGTATCTAAATATAACTATCAGCTAAGTTTCAGTTACTCCTTTAGGATCACCTGTTTTGAGGAAATACCGTATAAATTCCTTTCAGAAATCGTTCATTTCATCCAAGACGCAGGGTGTTTCCTTCTACTAATAAGTACAATGCTAAGAGGTGCAGTTGCTGCAATTATTTATCATGCAAATATGCACTTTTCTGTCTAATAAAGGGGTGACCTAATAAATTTTGCTTTAATATGCACTGATCAGTAAAGCAAATCAATGCGGAATCCCCCAGCTTTTATTGTACGTAACGTTATCTGACGTCAAGCACGTACCGTTGCCAGACGTCATAAAACAAACAAAAATAAACAACATGGCGGCGTCCTCGATAAGCGTAATATTCTGAGAAATAGGTTATAATAGTAATTCATACAGAAATTTTGGATAATCTGCATGATAAATAGAATATTATGTCAGTGCCTTTTACTATCAAGTTTATTAGGCTCGGCACGAAAACAAAAAAATTGCAGAGCCTCGCCATTCTTCGTTTTCTAAGCCTCGACTAATAAACTTGATAGTAAAAGGCGCTGACATAATATTCTCTATTTATCTTGCAAGTCCACCATTAAATCAGCTGTTAATGGTAGAATGTCTAATGTATGTCTAGCTTCTAATGTTGATTGATGTGCATCTCACGTCATTTATGTTTTGACTTGAAATGCACCACGTTGCGGTATACAATATGTTGGACAAACAGATCGATCTTTAAAAGTTCGTTTTCGTGAACATAAATATAATGCAGTTAATCCTGAAAAGTTATAAAAATTACCAACACTTTTATCAGTCAAGTCATACTTTTAGTAACGTTACTGTTATTGAATATAAAATGTATCATCATGATGCTACTAAAAGCTTTAAAATAACAGCCAGACATATTGCAGAACATATTGCAGAACATAAGTGGATGAAAAACGTGTAGACACCATATCCACTCGGCCTTAATGACAATATTTACCAACAAGGAAATATTTCAAAAGATCCTAATATTGACATTTCTTCTATATTTTCTATGCAAAAGCGTAACTTTACGTCTCATGGTCGTAGGCTTAATGGTAACATCAAACGTAAATAGCGTATCATTATTCCAGTCGCTGATTTACATACTATTTTTAAACAGTCTGGAAAGTACTCTATGCTTTCACGACTTACCTCTTTGTCCATTTCTTCACTTAAGTTTATTGACGAGGAAGCAGACACAGTTTTCATTCTTACAGATCCATTGTATAACACTGCTTCCATAATTCAAAGCTACACACAACATACCTAGTTTTTTTCAAGATAATCATGTAATTGATTCTAATTCTAAATATATAAAAAAATCCGAAATTCCTGTAATCTGTTATAAGTATAAAACACCTAATAGAATATTATTTTCAACTACAATAAAACAGTTTCTGACTTTGATATAGTAAATAACACTCCTAAGGAATGTGAAGGTAACACATTAACATTTTTCTATGTTCCAATAGGTCATGTCATCACTGGTAATTTTGATAGTGTTGATAAACGTACTCGGCATCTGTTTTTTAAAGGTCCTAAGTATAGATTACGTTCAACTATCGATGTTAAAGCCGTGCCCAAAAGGTCCAATCCATTGTATACGTCAAGTTTCATCTATACGCGCGTATGACTGCTGTACACTATATACAACCTTACCACATCACCTTATCAAAGATAAGCTTATTGCTCGTATTCAAAACACTTTCGCTAGAGAAAAAACTAAATTGTTGGCTTGTCATAATATTAACGCGTTTTTATTAACGGTAGTTTAGACAATTACACTATGTGGCCTGTGGGAACGAACTGTGCACCCCTTGTCGCAGATATTTTTATATTATTATGGAAGAGATTTCATGTTGAGTCTTTCACCAGACACCCGGGTAGATGTTATGGAAGCCTTTAATGACACCTCTCGGTATCTGGATGACATATTGAACATTGACAACCTTTCTTTTCTACTATGGGTAATAATATATACCCTAAAGAACTTCAACTTAACAAAGCTAAGAAAATGAAAATGGTGAAATGATTAGCAAAATATATGACAAGAGAGATTATTTTAATTATGATATTGTTAAATGGGGATGTTCCCCGAGCAACTTCTTATGGGGTCTATTTATCTAAACTTATTCGTTTTTCTAGTTCTTGTACTCGAGGTGAGGACTTTAATATTCGCAATCTTTGTATAACTAAACAGCTACTCCATCAGGGCTACCCTTACCATAAACTTCGTAAAACTTTTGCACAATTTTACTATCGTAACCATGATCTTCTTTCCAAATATAAAAGTAATTTAAGACTCTTCTGCGACAAGGACTATCACAACCTGACTTCAGTGACTGCCATTAGTGTACAGAGTTATTGGTCTGAAAATCCCGTCAAGCACGGCTCAGCGGGAGTGACTTTGGTTCATAAGCTGAAGGTCGTGGGGTCGATCTCCGAACACCAAATACTTAACTAGTACCTCCATCGCTTGACATTTAGGATATAAGGGTTATGCTATGACTGGTATAATGTGACTGGATGAGTCATATCAAGTGTCTACGGCGTGATCCACTCTCATATACATGCACTGTTTAATATGCACACTGGATGTACTTAGCGTCGAAGGCTCGAATACGCTACGGGTTGTATGCTATACTAGACATAAAATACAAACAAGATACAAATTATGGGTTTTGACGTTCATTTAAAATACGTTCATTTAAAGACATATAGATGCATTTTCAAGAGATATTTTTAAAAGAAAAAGCAAACAACAGTAAACCCAAACAACAACAACAAAACACACACAAAACAAACTCTATCGTTCTAAAGGAAAACATACCAATTATTCCATCCCCACACCACCAACCACCCACTCAACCACAATGAACAGGCACTTGCCTACAGTGCCTAAAGGCAGCTATGCCAGTTTGTGTTTAGGCGTACACGCATTCCTTGATACCCGAATGAAGTAGTTTACCTAAAGATGCTTGCCGAATATGAGGAGGAGGGGCGTCAGATCCACCGGTGTTCATCATTCGATTTAACGACTAAAATATTCTGAAAATGCACCAGATTTCGCTAAATGCCATATAGGAGACAAAACATCTCGGCCGACCCCGTTGCTCAAAATGTCACGTCCACCCTAAACTCTGCCATCGACATTCCTGTTTGCCGAATGTTCCTCCATTTTTGTTATTACGGTGTTGCGTGTGTGAAGGGTAATCAATTACGTGTATCATTGTGAGAGTTAGTTTACTTGGATTCTTTTCTTGTGAAACCCCTGTGAAAGAGGCCATTGTGTCTGCATCAGCCATCGTGTCCGCGGATATAATGGCCTTGGTTTAGGTTTTCACCTAACTATGTCAAATGACTGAAAACACAATCATAATGTAATTATTGTAAACATATTGTTATGTTTGGCAGTTTTAGCTAATTATTGACATCTTATGTACTGGGTGTAACTTTATTAGGCAAACCACCACCTCAGTCCAGGTATATAATTATGTATATATAATAAGAATAAATGTGTACATGGTTGTAAATGTGTGTGCGTGCGTGTTTATTTGCATGTATGTGTGCGCAGTAATGTAAAGCAAATATCACTGTTTTGTTACATTATATATGTTTTACATTGTATGACTTTACAGAGGGCCCCAAGGGAGATCAGTGTTGAATAATTGGGTCACCCTCTATAAATAAAGACATTCATTCATTCACTCATTCATTCATTCATTCATTCATTGTGTCCGCAAGCCACTATGTACGCAGTCGTTTCGTCTCAAAGTTATCACTTAATCACCTATGCAGGGTACGTCTGTTTCTAACGCAATTGACAAAATTCCTGCAATCCGTTTGGTTGACGTTCAAACATTTGCGACTATTAAATCTTGCATAACCCGTCGCAAATCCAGTCAGGTGGCGTTAACCCGTCAAAATCATGACGTCGTCTAGTTGTATTTGAACGCATGTTTGAGGGAAAAAATTGTCAAAAACACTGAAGTGCGTTCGAAACTGGTTAATCAATATCGAAATGTTAACTTTTCCGACAGTACGAGGGCCGTTCAAATATTACGTGGACAATTTAACTTGTTATTTTACTTTTATAAATCGAGTAAATGAAATTACATGGTAATAAAGGTTTATATATTCACTTTCATCTCAATAAATATTATACAATTATTTTACAACACCACTGTAGCCGCCACGGAGCACGTCATTTGTGTGCTATGGCGTCGCATTGAAAACCAACAACAACCGTACGTTATAAATGATAAAACATGCTAGAAATAACAAACGCAATTGTTATTTAATTCGATTTTTGTATTAGTCATGGTTTGCATTAAATAAACATTTTACATCATTGTTGGATAATCATGTTTTGTAAGTAAAGATATTCGGAAAGAGATCATACGAATTCGCTCGAGTTTAGCATATATATTCAAATTATTTAGAAAACAAATAGCAAAAGACACGTTTATTAAAGAAAAAATCGGTATTCTTAATTTATTAACATATATATTTTGAAGAAAATATGTAAGATTTTAAAATTGTATGTTTTTGTATATTTCATTTTTGTGTTAAATATTTTGTTTGATTAAAAGTTCATATCTTTTAATATTCTATTAACAGTTTAGTGCTCCGTGATTTTTTCTGACATCGTCAATTTCAACTTAAAAGCAAGGAAGTGTTCGTCCACTTATTTATATTTATCATAGTTCTTCTTGTTCAATATTCATAAAATTTCAAAATTGTAATTTTGAAATATCAGTGACAATGCTACTTTAGTTTTGTGTATTCTTGCCGACGATTTTCCTTGTATTTAGCCATTCCCAAAATGCAGTTATGAAATAAAGACGTCACATTTTGGACTGCTCCATAGATGGGTTGTTCGCCCTATTAGACTATTCATTGCAACGTAACTAGACATGGTATCGCTTTTTTGTTTAAATCATTTGATTTTTATGAGTTGGATTACAACATCTATGAATTTGAAAGTTTTCGTCAATAAATGAGTGCGATATCGAAAAAGTCCGCGTATTATTTGAACAGCCCTCGTATATTAGTCGTTTAATGGTCGCACATTTTGTTTAATGGCGACGCGAAAGCGTTAACTTCAAAATTCGAAATTCCAATACTTTTAACCCAATAGTCAACGTCTGAGTCCTGAGGGTACATGAATAACGTATGGATTGCGATAGTGTGTTCGAGCATTATTTGAATACATAGTGTGTGCTCTTTCCTCTCTCCATATTATGACAAGAGAAACAAATAACCGTGGTATGTACATTTAATGCAACGTAAAGTAAAGTAAGTTTTTGCAAATCTTCAATAGGCTATGTGTTGCTTTTAAGGGAATTGAAGCGATCTGATGTCTTTACAAATATAAATGAAACCATACTAATGTGCTTTTATTTTATGTAAAAATTGCACATGCATTACATCTGTCTCTTGTTTCGTTAATTTTTCATGAAAATGTCTAGACTGAAAATTTCAAGGCCACCGCAAGTTTTAGATTCATATAAATCTTAAATATTATTTCAATTGGGCTCCATAATGTGCACGATGTAATAGTAAAACGTATGCAATGTTTTTATGAATATAGTCAAAATAACTTTCTATTTTAATAATTGTGTTCAAGCTGAACAGATGTACTATTATTTATGTAGATATTGTAAGCCTGTAGATATTGTAAGCCTGTGGCGTCAACTGAAAAAGATGTTAAATGTTAATGCTTTGCCCACCGATCCGTTTTATGATGTCTAAGCGAATTACTAAATAATTTGAAATATAATCCAGCCATGCATGTACCTGTTTAAAATATTCAAGATGATTGATGTGTACATTAGAAATATTAAAGATCGTTAATAATATAAAGTAGCTGTGAATTACGCAAAATTCGGGGTTTGAGACAACAGCATATAACACCAAAATAGGAAAAGTACGTTAAGATGCACATATCTGAAGATTACATGTACTCGTACATTAAGCAGTGCTGGTAGCAGGGTCGCTGAAATTTCCTAATATAACTAAGAAGCATTAACTCGTTTAATGGGGACTGAGCTATACCATGCTCTAACTTCCAATAAGTGGAAGCTAACTTCCAACAAATGAAAGTAAGGGAATGGCAGTTATTCTGACAGGGTCACGAAGTACAGCATATTACAAAAGAGACAGCCTGTCTCAGCTCATCGGTTATTTTAAAATGTAGAATGGCTTAGCCCATGTCGGTGAGACCAGACTCTGTATATTACTTTTAAAATCATGTCCATTGATTACAGTCAGGGAGTAAAGGTTGTTCTATAACACAATGTAGATATAATTTGTGTGACAATGCCATAGCTATAATCTTTACGATGCGAAGCTGGCCGACGGCCTTTTTTCTTTTTTTTCAAGTTTTTTTTTAAAACCTGCGGAGTCTTGTTAGTTTGCATTTGTTTAATTAATTATAACAATGAATTTGTCGATTATCGACATAAATCCTTTTATTATAGTGGGGTGGATAATTTATGTGAGTTGGTGGCCACCATTGATGCACAGATTGTGGTCTTCTTGATTTTTGTTAATGTTAGAGTGATGCAAGGACTGCAATGTTCTTGTTTAGAAGAATTTCCTTTTTAGTTTTGGAAACTGGTCCATGGCAGTATTTAAATAATTACACAATCTGTTGTGCAGTCATAACCTCTATTTTAGGATATCTGCTTACAGCAGTGTGTAGTAATTATTTTACGAGAACATTTGAAAGAAAGCAACTAAATTTTAAGTAGCTGGCCTTGTGAACAACCCAGGGTTCACTGAGTACAGTTTTCATTCACTTCAAAACTTGGTCTGAGCTATGACTATTTTCCAAAATTGTTTATAAGTATCGTGACTGCATATTTGATACGCACATTATGTGTCTTGTTTTTGCTATATTATGCTGAATCACGGTCAGTTTATTCCAATAAATATAAGCTATTTTATATTGTGTTTTCTTTCACAGCCCATTTTCAATAATGGGATTTGTCGATTATCGACATAAATCCTTTTATTGTAGTGGGGTAGATAATTTACGTTAGTTTGTGCCCACACTTGCTTCACAGATTGTGGACTTCCTGTTTTTTTTGTTAATGTTACGACTAAGTAATTTGTACGCTTTAACGTATATCCGGTCTTTTTCAATGGGACGATAAGCTGGTTGTATCCAAATACGGGAGACTAAAATCAAAATTATAAGCTTGTATCTCGTTTTTTTATAAAAAGAAATACTCACCCGCCCAAAATGGTTTAAATATTTTAATATGTTACTGTAATAAATGGAAGCTTACAGTGAATGTTAATAAAACGAAAATTATGATTTTCAAAAAGGAGGGAGAAACCGCGGAGGGTTACGTTTCGAAAATAATGGCATTGATATTGAAACTGTCAATAAGTTCTCCTACTTAGGGTTATATCTGGTACAGTGGGTTCTTTCTCCGAAAGATATGATGCACGTTCAGGCCAAGCTCATAAAACGATATTGAAATTAAAATCGTATGTCTATAAATTCCCAGACATATCAGTTAGTCACATGTTAGCTTTATTTCATAAGATTATACTGCTAGAAAGTATGGGTTTCTACCATGTCTGGCTATTACAAGGAGTTACGAATGTTAATACATTTATACGGATTTTTTAAACAAAGATTAACAGACATTTTTATACAAAATTGGAATGAAAATATTTGAAACTCAGCAAGGGCAAATTCATATAAATTATTTGCCAAGTTTAAGCATAAAGATTATCTTGATCAAATAAACGCTCAAACATTTAGAAGCGCTTTAAAAGGGTTAGGAGTGTCATCCCATAGGCTACAAAAAGAGGTAGGGAGATGGCAAAAACCTAACAAAATACCATTAGAAGATAGAAAATGTCAAATGTATCACACTTTAGAAGATGAATTCCATTTCATTATGGAATGCCCAGTTTATAATGAATATAGAATTACTTATATTAAAACGTATTACTGTAAACGACCACATGTTCCTAAGTTTATTGTGTTATTAAAATCTGAAAACGTCTCAACTTTTAAAAACCTTGCCATATTTATCTTCTAAAGTTTCAAAGAAAGAAATGAACTGATGAATAATGGATAATATGTATACAATAAGTTCCATCCTCTTTTAATGAAATGACATAAATTGGAGTAATATGTATGATTTTTGTAATTTTCTGAACTACTTTGTTTTGTTCATTTAACTATAGATACATTAAGATTTTTGGTCGAAATATTACGAATATTATTTCAGTTACCGGTGTTTTCTTTGTCTCGTGTGTGTGTTTGCGTGCGTGCGTGATTGAGTGCGTCTGTATGTATGTGTGCGCGCGTATGGGAACAAGAGTGTGCCTGCGTGATTGCATGTGCGTGAACGACATAATTGCATGAACTGCCATTGACAACTGTTAAGATAATTATGTAATTATAAAATATATGCTTATTTGGTCTTTTTTGTGAATAAATGCATCTATAATTTATATATATATATATATGTATATATAAATACTGAATGATATTGGCTTCCATTAGAGTCGAAAAGCAAATATTGGCCGGATCAGCAGCTCATAATTTAAACAATTGTTATTTGAGAGGTATTGTTTTTTACGAACAATCATTACTGCTGTACATTACAGTGGCGTAGGAAGGTTTTAGATACAGGGGAGGCAAGTGGGGTCCAACTGAACATTTCCAATGTTTTATAAGGTTTTCTTTTTTCGCATGCTATTTGCTTGTCATATATTTTAATGAACACAATATCTGATTTTCTTTGACAATTGATTAGTCTTATGCTCTGCCGGACACAAACAATTTTGTTGGGTCAAAACATAAATTGGCAAAATATATTGAGGGGATGTGGGGTGGGGGGGGGGGAGATCAAAACATACACTAGCCCCACTCCCTGTCAGATTATTGAGGTAAGCCTCTCTCCCCCCCCCCCCCCCTCTCCACACGTTCCTGCATCTATGCATGAATATGTACATAGTATGATAGAAACAATTTCTAGACAATTTACATCAATAATTAACAAGCATCAGTGGTTGCGGATTCAGAATGAGGCGGAGTTGGGAATGTGATCTGAAGAAGTCACGTGTAAAGCGTATTTTATGTGTTTGTCTGCTTTATTTAACGTAAGTGAGGAAGTATCGATTCTTAAGGATGGCGGGTGGTGTACAGTACTGGTTCTACCCAGGAAAAGTGAGTGGTCTGCCTCTACGACAAAAAAAAATGACCGTCATATATAACCTTACATGTGTTGAAAATGACGTAAACCACCATACAAACAAACCACCCCCGCGCCCCTCTCCCCACCCCACCGTACACATACACACATAAATCCAGTGCAAATTCTGTTGTGCCTATCGATTATGTTACCTTGATAACTACTTATCTGTTTTGGTTTTATATAACAAAGAAAACAACTCAATGACAATCAATATATCTTTTCTGGCGTCACCCATTACAGCTTACATTGACCAGAGTGTATGTACACAGCTTAAAAATAATTAAATAAGGTGCCACAGTAACTAGCAAGAACCTGTTTACTCATTTTCTTATGTAGATAAAAACGTTGTTACCTTTAGCGTTGACTTGAAAAGTTGTTACATTTATCGTTTGCGTTGTTACCTTTAGCGGAAGAGGTGATTGTTACCTTTAGCGGTGGTTGTTACATTCAGCGGAATTGTTACCTTTAGCGGTGGTTGTTACATTCAGCGGAATTGTTACCTTTAGCGTTGTTACAACACTTTCAACAGCTGTAAGTAAATAACCAGCACCGAACTGATTTAAAGATAACATATTGGCGTGTGTATGACATAACACTCTATTGCATTTACTTATGTATGTGGACAATTAAAGCGGTCAGTTTTAAGTTACCGGTTGTAATTTTAGGAACACGTTAAATATATAGTGTTAACTAATAATAGGGAAAGTGTGCACCATGTATGTAATGTTCTTAATATTCTAGATGCAGTACATGTAATATGTCATACTTTCACTAACTGTTTATAATAACACCACCATGTATACTTGCAAATGGATTAAACCACCCTGGATTTCCTATGATGTAATACGTTATTTAGAAGACGCCATAATATTTAATATAATGGTTTCTCGATGGAGCCTAGACACTGACAAGATGCACCTCGTAGTTTTCCTTTAGGGGTACTTAATGCAATCTTAACTCAGTGAGAATGCTCAAATATGATTGAAATTCTTGCAGGAATTGGAACCATTGAATTGCAAAATTTAAATTTGGTTGAATTGTGGATGTACTGTCTTCAAACTATTATATAAGTGTTTAAATTACCAAGGTGTTAACAACGGTCTGATAATCCCGGCATTGTTCGACATCCTTGCGTCTGTGCATCCGTGTGGTGTGTTTAATGGAATGCATCTCCTCCTACGTAGATAAAGCTATGGGCGCCATACTTTAGGATATGATTGACCTAGGTCCAGTGATGTGCACATAACTTTTGGAATAATTTTATTATTATTAATTTGTTGTTTTTTTGTATTATATTTAAACGGGCATATTTGTGTTTTACTTATATTGCCTAATTGATGCCGCCTCGTTGGTTAGAGATTAGATCATGGCGGGGATTTCTTTATTTACACTGTCCTGTTTTAATGGGATGACAGTAGGGTAAGTGTGAGGTTTGGTGCAACCCTAGAACAGGTTTAAACCCCCAGTTGCCTACTTTGCCACTGACCGTTCCAAGGCGGTAGCCCTATTGTCAACCCTTTTGGGTTTGTGATGTCGTTTGCATTTATTATTACTTTTGCCTTCTTGTTTGTCTGTTTGCGTGTTTGTTTCTGTATTTTGTGATTGACTGTCCTCCTTGAATGCTACTTTCCTTGTCCGATCTTTTTATATTTCTTTATGGTGAGTGCGGGGATTTGCGATGGCGCGCCATCGATTGCTCGATCTAGTTTTAACTTTTATTGCTACGATCATAATCATAAGAATTATTTATAATAATACTTTGATTGAAATTTATGATGTATTTGTTTAGAAGTATGATTAACTAAGCAGTATGTTTTAGACGCTTTTAAACAAAAAATAAATCTGGTTTATCCCAATAAAACTTCATGTTATTTACAAAACTAAACGTCCCAAATCATAAAAGTGAAACGTCAATAATTGCACACTCGCGATGTGTTTGATGTTTTCAGCCGCATCTTCGTGCATTTCATAAATGCTGAACTCTTCTTTCTGGGTGTGCATGACACACCGTATGCAAGTTTCATTGTCCATACACTTCCAACTCTCCTAGAACATTCCTGTAATTTGTGGCAGGGCTATTACGAAAAGTACAAAAAGAGTAAAAACTATTTTACCTTAAAAGGATCTCAACTTATTGAGATCTAATTAATACGTATACGCTATAATAACAGAAAAACTGGATCAGCATATCTATATTTTATTTATGATGGTGTCATAATTTAGGACTCTGGCATTAGTAATAGACATGACAAGGTTTATTTACATCATAAGTCAAACGTTTACTTAGAACACAGGCCCGGGTTGATAAAAATTAGGTGATGAACGAGAACAATAAACATGCACTTTAATTAACTTAAATTAATAATATATATCAATAGTTTAACGTTGAATAACATGTGAAAAATGAAACGAAAGAAGTGCATAGAAACAAATATGACATCACAAACGTAAAAGAGTTGACATTCGGGCTACCGGCTTGGAACGGTCAGAGGCAAAACAGGTCGCTGGGAGTGTGGGGTTAAAGCAGGTTCTAGGATCGCCAAACCTCACTCTGATCCCATTCTCATCCCAATAAAACGATACAATGTAACTAAAAAGTCTGTGCCATGATATGTCCTTCAACAAACTATGCAACATTAATAGGCAATATAAGTAAAAACCAAAGATGCCCATGTAGCTCATGTTTATATGAATATAAAAAGCCTAGAAATCCACAAAGCAAGTATTTATTGACTTTGCAGAAGCCAGAGCAACAAGAGAACGAACCATTATGAAACGACAAGACAAGAATGGAGACAAATATCAAACGTTACTGTCCTCTCAGAATTTAGGTAGACTTCATTATATGGTCCATAATCAGTCTGGTGACCACACAATCACAGAGGAAAACATAGTCCTGAATTGTAAATGGGTCACCTTCTAAACATGCAGTGCAGTGTTTCGCAAAATGATAGGGTCATAACCTGTTTTGATAAGCGTTTTAACAAGTCTAATAAAGAATATATACTAAGTGTTCCTAACCAAGTATCTTACGAATTGTGTAAATCACCTCACCATAGCAGACAAGTTGTGATAATCCTGGTCGCAGAATAGTTCTCAAAGTACTTTTATATTTACTAAGCAGATCAGGGTTACGATAATAAAAATGTGCAAAGGTTTTTCCAAGTTTAGGAACACGTTAAACAAATGGTACGAATATTAAAGTTGTCAGGCTGACAACAAGCTCCAGAAAAACGAATTAGTTGAGGAACATATTCCCATAAGATGTTGCTCTGAGAACATTCCCGTGTAAGTAGGGATAATTAACGATATGGAAATTTTTCTTGCCATAATGTTTTCTTATTAGTTCTCTTTCTGTTTTTAACTGAAAGATTCAAATCGAGATAAGAAGACTCTGTATCAGAAATGTTGACTTTGTTCAGTTGAAGTTCCTTAGGGTTTATATTATTTACCATAGTAGAAGATATAAAAACAACCAAGCAGCTATAAAAGTACATATACAAGCAAGGGAATGTTCCTGGGTTCAGTACTAGTACGCTGTTTCAAATAGTAGCATGTAAATGTATTAAAGGACATATTCTTAATATCACCTACCTTTATTAGTAATATTAATTTCGGTTAATGGGCTAGACATTTTGGGATGGACATCGGAGACAATGCTGGATGGATCGTATAAAAAGGAAAACGTTTGATAAGGAATATAGGAGAGTAAAAAGGCTATTTAATGACGAGGACAAATTAGAATTTATATGCTGTACATGTACTGTATGGGGTCAGACAACCACAGCAATATCAGTACAGATGCTGTAAAGTATAGTGTCAGACTATCACAGCAATGTCAGTACAGTTGTTTCACATTATAGTGTCAGACAACCACAGCAATGTCAGTACAGTTGCAGTACAGTATTGTGTCAGACAACCACAGCAATGTCGGTGCATTTGCTGTACAGTATGGTGTCAGACAACCAAAGCAGTGTCAGTACAGTTGCTGTACAGTATTGTGTCAGACAACCATAGCAATATTAATACAGATTCTGTACAGTATAGTGTCAGACAACCACAGCAATATCAGTACAGATGCTGTAAAGTATATTGTCAGACAATCACAGCAATGTCAGCACAGATGCTGTAGAGTATATTGTCAGAAAATCATAGCAATGTTAGTACTGAGGCTGTAGAATATAGTGTCAGACAACCACAGCAATGTCAGTACAGATGATGTACAGTATATGGTCAGACAACCACAGCAATGTCAGTACAGATGATGTAGAGTATAGTGCCAGACAACCACAGCAATTTCAGTACAGATGCTGAACTGTATAGTGTCAGACAACCACAGCAATATCAGTACAGATGCTGTAGAGTATATTGTCAGACAATCACAGCAATGTCAGCACAGATGCTGTAGAGTATATTGTCAGAAAATCACAGCAATGTCAGTACTGAGGCTGTAGAATATAGTGTCAGACAACCACAGCAATGCCAGTACAGATGCTGTACAGTATAGGGTCAGACAACCACAGCAATGTCAGTACAGATGATGTAGAGTATAGTGCCAGACAACCACAGCAATGTCAGTACGGATGCTGTAGAGTATATTGTCAGAAAACCACAGCAATTTCAGTACTGATGCTATAGAGTATAGTGTCAGACAATCACAGCAATGTCAGTGCAGATGCTGTAGAGTATATTGTCAGACAACCACACGAACGCCAGTACAACCACAGCCATGTCAGTACAGATGATGTAGAGTATAGTGTCAGACAGCCGCACCAACGCCAGTACAGATGCTGTACAGTATAGTGTAGGACAACCACAGCAATGTCAGTACATATGCTGTAGAGTATAGTGTCAGAAAACCACATTAATGTCAGTACAGATGCAGCCATGTCAGTACAAATTGTTTACAGTATAGTGTCAGACAACCAGAGCAATGATAGTACAGATGTTGTACAGTATAGTTTCAGACAACCACAGTAATGTCAGTAAAGATGCTGTAAAGTATAGTGTCGGACAACCAAAGCAATATCAGTAATGATGCTTTACATTATAGAGTCAGACGACCACAGCAATTCAGTACAGATGATGTTAGGTATAGTGTCAGACAACCAAAGCAATATCAGTAAAGTTCCTGTACATTATAGTGTCAGACAACCACAGAAATATCTGTACAGATACTGTATATCATAGTGTCAGACAACTACAGCAATATCAGTATAGTTGCTGTAGAGAATGGTGTCAGACAACGACTGCAATGTCAGTACAGATGCTATACATTATAGTGTCAGACGACCAAAGCAATGTCAGTATAGTTGCTGTAGAGTATGGTGTTAGACAACCACAGCAATGTTAGTACAGATACTGTACATTATAGTGTCAGGCAACAACAGCAATGTCAGTATAGTTGCTGTAGAGTATGGTGTCAGACAACGAATGCAATGTCAGAACAGATGCTGTACAATACAGTGCCAGACGACCAGAGCAATGTCAGTACAGATGCTGTACAGTATAGTGTCGGACAACCAAAGCAATATCAGTACAGATGCTGTACATTATAGTGTAAGACAACCACAGCAATGTCAGTAAAGATGTTGTGCATTATAGTGTCAGACAACCACATCAATATCAGAACAGATGCTATACAGTAAGGTGTCAGACAACGACTACAATGTCAGTACAGATGCTGTAGAGTATAGTGTCAGACAACGACATCAATGTCAGTACTGTTGCTGTAAAATATAATGTCAGACAATCACAGCAATGTCAGTACAGATACTGTGCAGCATAGTGTCAGACAACCACAGCAATGTTAGTACAGATACTGTACATCATAGTGTCAGACAATCACAGAAATGTCAGTATAGTTGCTGTAGAGTAGGGTGTCAGACAACGACTGCAATGTCAGTACAGATGCTGTACAGTACATTGTCAGACGACCACAGCAATGTCAGTACAGATGCTGTACAAATAAAGTAATATCAGTGCATATGCTGTACATTATAGAGTAAGACAACCACAGCAATGCCAGTACAGTTGCTACACAGTAAAGTGTCAGACAACGACTACAATGTCAGTACAGTTGCTGTAAAAAAATAGAGTCAGACAACGACATCAATGTCAGTACAGATGTTGTGCAGTATAGTGTCAGACAACTATAGCCATGTCAGTATTGATGCTGTGCATTATAGTGTCAGACAACCACAGCCATTTCAGTACAGATGCTTTACAGTATAGTGTCAGACAACCACAGTAATGTCAGTACTGATGCTGTACATTATAGTGTTAGACAAACCACAGCAACGCCAGTAAAGATGATGTAGAGTATAGTGTCAGACAATCACAGCAATATCAGAACATATGCTGTAGAGTGTAGTGTCAGAAAACCACAGACTGTCAGTACAGATTCTGTATAGTATAGGGTCACAAAACAAAAGCAATGTCAGAACATATGCTGTACAGTATAGTGTCAGACAACCACAGCATTGTCAGTACAGTATAAAGTCCGACAACCACGGCAATTTCAGTACATATGCTTTACAGTATAGTGCCAGACGACAACAGCAATGTCAGTACAGATGCTGTACAGTATAGTGTCGGACAACCAAAGCAATATCAGAACAGATGTTGTACATTATAGTGTAAGAAAACCACAGCAATGTCAGTACAGATGCTGTGCAGTATAGATCAGACAACCACATCAATGTGAGTACAGTTGCTATACAGTAAGGTATCAAACAACGACAAGAATGTCAGTATATATGCTGTAGAGTATGGTGTCAGACAACCGCATCAATGTCAGTACAGTTGCTGTGCAGTATAGTGTCATACAACCACAGCAATGTTAGTACAGATACTGTACATCATAGTGTCAGACAACCACAGCAATATCAGTATAGTTGCTGTAGAGTATGGTGTCAGACAACGACTACAACGTCAGTACAGATGCTGTACAGTGGAGTGCAAGACGACCACAGCAATGTCAGTACAGATGTTGTACTGTATAATGTCGGACAAATAAAGCAATATTAGTACATATGCTTACATTATAGTGTAAGACAACCACAGCACTGTCAATACAGTTGCTGTGCAGTATAGTGTCAGACAACCACATCAACATCAGTACAGTTGCTGTGCAGTATAGTGTCATACAACCACAGCAATGTTAGTACAGATACTGTACATCATAGTGTCAGACAACCACAGCAATATCAGTACAGTTGCTATACAGTAAGTCGTCAGACAACGACTACAATTTCAGTACAGTTGCTGTGCAGAATAGTGTCAGACAACCATAGTCATTTCAGTACAGATGATGTACAGTATAGTGTCAGACAACCTCAGTAATGTCAGTACTGATGCTGTACAGCATAGTGTAAAACAACCACGGCAATGTCTGTACACATCCTGTACAGTATAGTGTCAGACAACGACAGCATTGTCAGTACAGATGCTGTATATTATAGTGTCAGTCAACCACAGCAATGTCTGTGCAGATACAGCCATGTCATTACATATGTTGTGCAGTATAGTTTAGACAACCACTGCAATGATAGTATAGATAATGTACATTATAGAGTCTGACAACCACAACGATGTCAGTACAGTTGCTGTAGAGTATGGTGTCATACAACGACTGAAATGTCAGTACAGATGTTGTACATGATAGTGTCAGACAACCACAGCGATGTCAGTACAGATACTGTACAGTATAGCGTCAGATAACCACATCAATGTCAGTACAGTTGCTGTACAGTATGGTATCAGAAAACCACAGCAATGTCACTATATATGCTGAACAGTATAGTTTCAGGCTACCACGGTAATGTCAGTACAGATGCTGTACATTACAGTGTCAGACAACCACAAAAATGTCAGTACAGATGATGTACAGTACGGTGTCAGACAACCACAAATCAATGTTAGTACAGATGCTGTACTGTATGGTGTCAGACAACCACATCAATGTTAGTACAGATACTGTACATCATAGTGTCAGACAACCACAGCAATATCAGTATAGTTGCTGTAGAGTATGGTGTCAGACAACGACTGCAATGTCATTACAGATGCTGTACAGTGGAGTGCAAGACGACCACAGCAATGTCAGTACAGATGTTGTACTGTATAGTGTCGGACAAATAAAGCAATATCAGTACATATGCTTACATTATAGTGTAAGACAACCACAGCACTGTCAATACAGATGCTGTTCAGTATAGTGTCAGACAACCACATCAATATCAGTACAGTTGCTATACAGTAAGTCGTCAGACAACGACTACAATGTCAGTACAGTTGCTGTGCAGAATAGTGTCAGACAACCATAGTCATTTCAGTACAGATGCTGTACAGTATAGTGTCAGACAACCTCAGTAAAGTCAGTACTGATGCTGTACAGCATAGTGTAAAACAACCACGGCATTGTCAGTACACATCCTGTACAGTATAGTGTCAGACAACAACAGCATTTTCAGTACAGATGCTGTATATTATAGTGTCAGACCAACCACAGCAACGCCAGTAAAAATGCTGTATATTATAGTGTCAGTCAACCACAACAATGTCTGTGCAGATACAGCCATGTCAGTACAGATGTTGTGCAGTATAGTTTAGACAACCACGGCAATGATAGTATAGATAATGTACATTATAGAGTCTGACAACCACAACGATGTCAGTACAGTTGCTGTAGAGTATGGTGTCATACAACGACTGAAATGTCAGTACAGATGTTGTACATGATAGTGTCAGACAACCACAGCGATGTCAGTACAGATACTGTACAGTATAGTGTCAGATAACCACATCAATGTCAGTACAGTTGCTGTACAGTATGGTATCAGACAACCACAGCAATGTCACTATATATGCTGAACAGTATAGTTTCAGGCTACCACGGCAATGTCAGTACAGATGCTGTACATTACAGTGTCAGACAACCACAGAAATGTCAGTACAGATGATGTACAGTACGGTGTCAGACAACCACAAATCAATGTTAGTACAGATGCTGTACTGTATGGTGTCAGACAACCACAGCCATGTCAGTACATATGCTGTATATTATAGTGTCAGAGAACCACAGCAATTTCAGTACAGATGCTGTTATGTATGTTGTCAGACAACCACATCAATGTCAGCACAGTTGCTATACACTATAGTGTCGGACAACCACAGCAATGTCCGTACAGATACTGTACAATATAGTGTCAGACAATCACAGCAATGTCTGTACAGTTACTTTGCAGTATGGTGTCAGACAACGACAGCAATCCCATTACAGATGATGTACAGTATAGTATAAGACAATCACAACAATGTCAGTACCGATGCTGTACAAAACAGTGTCAGACCACAGCAGCAATGTCAGTACAGATGCTGTACATTATAGTGTCAAACAATCACAGCAACGTCAGTATAGATGCTGTACAGTATGGTGTCAGACAACCACAGCAATGTCGGTACATATGCTGAATAGTATGGTGTCAGACAACCACAGCAATGTCAGTACATATGCTGAACAGTATAGTTTCAGGCTACGACAGCAATGTCAGTACATATGTTTTACATTACAGTGGCAGACAACCACAACAATATCAGCACCGATACTATACAGTATAGTGTCCGACAACCACAGCAATGTCAGTACAGATACTGTACATTATAGTGTTAGACAACCACAGCAATGTCAGTACATTTGCTGTACAGTATGGTGTCAGACAACCGCAGCAATGTCACTACATATGCTGAATAGTATACTTTTAGGTTACCACAGCAATGTCAGTACATAGGCTGTACATTACAGTGTCAGACAACCACAGGAATGTCAGTACAGATGATGTACAGTACAGTGTCAGACAACCATATCAATGTCAGTATATATGCTATACAGCATAGTGTCAGACAACCACAGCAATGTCAGTACAGATGCTGTATATTATAGTGTCAGGGAACCACAGAAATTTCAGTACAGTTACTGAACAGTATGGTGTCAGACAACGACAGCAATGTCATTACAGATGATGTACAGTATAGTATCAGACAACCACAACAAGGTCAGTACAGAAGCTGTACAAAATAGTGTCAGACAACCGCAGCAATGTCAGTACAGACAACCACAACAGTGTGAGTTTAGATGCTGTACAGTATGGTGTCAGACAACCATAGCAAGTATAGTTTCAGGCTACCACAGCAATGTCAATACAGATGCTATACATTACAGTATCAGACAACCACAACCACACGTATGCGCTGTAGAATTACACCAACGAGTCTAGTGCGTGTCATAAAGAAGGGACAAATTGGAATAGACAATTATTAATATTCAGTAATGGGTCTTCTATTTCCATAGCATTATTATATTTTGACGTAAACTGAGAGTGAACACGGAATGGTATAATAACACAATAGTCATGTATTTGTGAGGTACAGTATCTAACAAAACAATCGCTGGAACCGTTCTGGTGATGTATGTCTTCATGTGTATTTAGATGTCACCGAATGGTCTTAGAGGTGATTAAATATGTCCACCTTCTCGGCCATGTTGCGCTTTAGCGATAAATTGGACACATATGTGTGGGTCAATATATCGACGAACACATTCTAGGCATACGTGTGAGAAATATGTGATCAAATATATCCGCAGACACATTGCACGTAGCGGACATCTTAGACGTAAGGTGTGGAAAAATATGTCCGCCGAACTATTGGATACATGCGTTTGAGCCTATGTGTGTCGACACGTTGCACGATGCGGACATATTGGACACATAATTGTGGTTGAATATGTCCAGGGACACATTGAACGTGCGGATTTATTCAAACATATAGTCGGCTGAGATTCACAATACTTTATTTAAAGTCCGCCCTTCATGAAGATAAAGCATAACCAAAATTTCGATTAAGAATCTATTCATTGTATTCGTTAATTTTCGGTCGATACATTATAAAATAATTATAGTTAGTGTTATTAAGAAAAAGCCTAAAACTTATAATTTATTTAGAAATTACAATGTTACAAAAAATGATGTACCACATGATTACCTTCAACTATCGATTTTAATGCCTGTCGTGCTCAGATCGCCCAATCCATTGAGGATTTTAGTATAAAATGGTGTCGCAGAGAACATGCGGACCCAAACTCTCTTTCTACTGGGAAAAAAGTTAATTTTTAAAATTATAGATACACCTATTGACTTTTATAAAGCTAACTCCTTCATACTTCCCCCGATACCTAGGTTTTCCTTTCGCAATTTAAAATTGGGAATTCAAGAATTTCATGATTTTGTTTTAGTTCCTGCTGATAAAGCAGCTAATAATGTAATTATTGTTTGACGCCTACATTACGTCAATGTTTTATCTCTGGAATTCGGTAGCACTAATTATTTTTCTCCAGTTCATCTTCTGAAGATTATGTTGTTTCCACACATATCACTCAGTGCTCTACTTTCAAGGCTGGGGTAGACGAAAAGCAGAACAAACTGCCAACAATGTACTGGATTCCTAAATTACATAAAAATCCTTATAAGGCCCGCTTTATTTTGAATTCTAGTGCCTGCACCACCACAAACATCTCTAAACCTTTAACGTATTGTCTTACTGCCGTTAACGATCACGTTAAACAATAGTGTGCTAAAACTTATTAATATTCTGGGATTAATTTATTTTGTCTATTAAAAATTTAGGAGCCGTTCTTGATAAAATGTGCAATAAACTCGGTATCTCATGACATATTGAACATTGACAACCCTTTCTTTTCTACAATGGTTAATAATATATACCCTAAAGATCTTCAGCTTAACAAAGCAAAGCTAATATTTCTGATACTAACGCTTCTTTTCCCGATTTACATCTCTCCATTAAAAATGGTGTAATACTTAGCAAAATATATGACAAGAGATATGATTTAAATTTTGATATTGTTAATTATCCCCATTTAGATGAGGATGTTCCCCGAGCAACTTCTTATGAGGTCTATCATGTCTATGTGTCTCAACTTATTCGTTTTTCTAGAGCTTGTACTCGAGTTGAGGACTTTAATATTCGTAATCTTTGTATAGGTTAAAAAACTACTCCATCAGGGTTACAGTTACCATAAATTTCGTAAACCTTTGCAAAAGAGTATGATAATTGACCTTTGGAAACGGCCGAAAACGACACATACAAAATATTGCAGTCTCGGTTTGATTGAGACTGTTCATGAGCGGTAGTGAAATATGCTAGCTACCGCTCACGCCCTCTAGCCCCGGGTTGAGCAGAACTCAATATATATAAAATCAATGGTACAAAATGTTACCATCCCGAAGATGGCATGCATATGGCGGTGGCCATGGAGTATCTTTCTTCCCCATGTCTTACGGCGTATGGTCCCAGTATCTAATACAATTAAATGCCCCAAAGAGCGAAATAAACATAATGGAATTTAGTTGGGAGCAGCGGTTATCACAAGTAACAGTCAAACGAAGTTTTATTATCGTAACCCTGATCTTCTTTCCAAATACAAAAGTAATTTAAGAACTCTTCTGCGACAAGGACAATCACAACCTGACTTCTATGAATGAATGAATGAATAAATGAATGGTGTTTTACTTCACGCCGACACATAAATATGTCATGGTGTGGGCAAAAACTGATGAACGATGAAAAAATGAAGTAGTAATTAAAAATTAATATAAATATATAAAGATAAAACTATTTAAAAATAAGGGATGATATGGTAGCAATATAAACTATATCTGTAAATCAACGGGTATATAAATAAGTAAATATATATAAGAACATATTATAATGATTTATTTAGCCTGATGTCTTTCTGAAAATCTAAAACAAGATTAAAATCTATAGTTTCAAATAACTTTTTCAAAGTATTAACATTGTAGTATCTTTGACGCATAGGATCAAAGTCTACACATTCCAACAAGACGTGGTTGACCGTTAACGGTGCAAAGCAGGGTATACATTCTGATAATTGCTCACCTTGTAATAAATATGAATGAGTATAACGTGTATGCCCTATCCTGCACCGGACTAGGACAACTTCTTCTCGACGTATGGGTCTACTAGAAGAACGCCATTCTCCGAGTAAGGTTTAATTGAATGGAGTTATTGTTAACTGACAAATCCCAAGCGGCTTGCCAGGAGTTACGAATATATGTGTTAATACAAATTTTAAAATCGGTATAAGGTAATTTGGCATTAGATATATGTAACCCTAATGCTGCTTTAGCTGCACTACCAGCTATATCATTACCACGTATTCCTACATGGCTTGAAAGCCAGCAGAAAGTAATAATATTATCAACTATAAGAGCAGATTTCTATGGTGACGTGATTTACAAACTTCGTAAGATCCTTGGTCATGATCAATTTCATACTATCTTTGTTAAACTTGTTAAAAGGTTTATCAAAATAGGTTATGATCCTATCATTTTGCAATGCACGGCATGCTTGGTGGTGGCCCATTTACAGTTTGCCACTATTCTTTCCTCTTTAATTGTACGATGACCGGACACGCTGTAGACTCTTATGATGACGTCTACCTAAAGCCCAAAAGGACGTTTGATGTTTGTCTGCAATCTTGTCTGGTCGTGCCTTCAATGGTTTGTTCTCTTTTTGCTCTGGATTCTGCCAAGTTCCTTCTTTGTGGCTTTCTATGCTATTGTTTTTTTGTATTTATATATACACGAGCATCTTAAGTTTGTGTTTTACTTATATTGACTATTAATGCTGCGTTGGTGGTTAGGGAATAGTTCATGAAGGGGATTTCTTTATTTACACTGTCCCGTTTTATTGGGATGACGGTACGGTAAGTGTGACGTTTGGTGCGCCCTATAACCTGGTTTAAACCCCCAGCGGCCTTTTTAGCCACAGACTTTTCCAAGGCGGTAGCCCTATTGTCAACCCTTTTGTGTTTGTGATGTCTTATTTGTTGGCCTTTTATTCATCTTAAAAGGTTTTGTTTTTTCTGTTTGTGTTTGTGTTGACTGCCTTCCTTGATTTCTTCAAGTTCTTGATTTTTTTCAAGTTCGATTTTTATATCTAATTTATGCTTACGATATAAATGCATATATATATATATATACAGGTAGATATGAAAATCGAACAGGAAATGTAGCATGCAAGTAAGTGTGAAAGTATTTTGAGAATTAAAAAAAGAGAAAATTGTCCAATAGAAACCACAGCACCCAAACGCAATGGTACCGTAAAAACGGGCTGTACCACAAACAAAGAGCAAATTAACTATACAATGAAAACGACAATACACAACAGAAAGAGTGGTGAAGGCAGGGTTACCGACTTGGAACGGAGAGTAAGCAATATGGCCCACCTGTTAGCTTAAAGCGATTTTAAATGTACACAAACTACTTATTATCCTGTCTTCAACGCTCAAAATTACAAGACAGTGTAAATAAAATACATCCCATCAAAAGGAAATCTCTAACAATAAAGTCCAAATTCGGTCCTTGCTGAGATAGCAGCTCGTACATGGATTAATTACTAAACCGCGTTGCTTACCATTTCATAATAGCGACTATTGACATATCAATTGTACATCATCAAACATACCTATTTATAACATTAGTTATAACATTATAATATCTTAATTAAATAATAAAAACTCGCCTAATCCTTCATATAAATTTGCAAAACGTGTATACCATTTATCGTAAATGTATGTATCAATTCAGTATATCTGGGGCCCGACGTATTATACGTCAGGGCTGATATTATCAATGAATTATATAGTTATGTTGTGTTTTTATTCTATATTTATCTTCATTTATATTTCGTTCATTTTATTATTTCCATTAATAATCAGCTTTTCTTATCCATCTCTGTACAGATGTTTATTCCTAATCAACAAGACTACTGTTAAAATGCTTTTGTTTTTATATTCATAACATGAACATTTATGTGTTATATTAATATTGATTATCTGCCTTGTTTGTGGGGGATATCTGTATTTGCAATGCCCTATTTGATTGGGATGAAATAGGGTAAGAGTGAGGTTTGGTGTACCCTAGAACCTGGTTTAAACTCCCTGCGACCCTTTTTGCCATAGATCGTTCCAAAGCAGTAGCCCTATTCTCAACCCGTTTATGTTTGTGATGTCATGTCTTGCCTTTTATTTTATTCACTTTTGTAATTATTGTTTGCTCTATGCGTGGTTTTGGTTGACTGTAGTCCGTGAGTGTACATTTCCTGACTTTTATATCTACTTAATTCCAGTTAATTAATTAAATACCTATTCATTACATCCATTCCTTATATATGTCTATTCTACTGAGTTAATTTTCTAATCCATGAAAAAACAAGTAAGCAACATTTTCTCTCTCTTCTCTCTAATATACCGTTCGATATTTACTTATTGGTATCAAAGATACATTTGTTTAGAAGCCCTTCAATTTGTCGCGGATTTATTCGCTTGATGCGGAAATATTCGACCTTTAACGTGTGGTCTAATAGTGTCGAATATGTGCACGGACTCATTGGCACGTTGCGTACATACTGGCACCCGACAGGTACACGCAAAACTATATTATTAAGTTGTTTGTGTTTGAGGAAGATGGATTAAAATATTATATTAAACGTAATAATGTACGAGATAAAAGGAATTATGATCTGTCAAATGTCATAAGGTTAGAACAATGTGCAAGGATCCGATATCTCGAGCCCAGAACCTACGGACTACAGTTCCGATGCTCTCTATATTTAACTATATTTATCTGTATGTGTCAACTTGCAGGACTCTCCTACACGCAAATCCAGGATTTGTTATTTGGACGTTTTACAAACTCGTCACAACAAATTATAAATAGGTAGATAAAATAAGTGACACACATGAGTTAACAGTAAATAAATAAAGACATACACTTGTTAGTTCGTATGAACACATAAACACAGACACTCAAAACCTAATTACGTATATTAGATCAACTTTATCGGCATTTGAGCTTGAGGTTTACCCCCACCAATTAGATGTAAACTTCCGAGGTGTATCGAATGTAGTTACTATAATAAAAAGTAATCCCTTATTTTTTCGTGGAAATGGGCATTGTAAGTATGGGGAAAACTGCCCATTTCTATTCCATTTTGTTGTTGTATGTATAAGAATCGTATTAATAGGTTTTGCTGGATCACTTATGAACTTTTTCGAAATATCGAATCTATGTATACACTTGGTGAGCAACTATCAATAGAAACAGCTGTACCGTTGACCTGTTTAGTAAACAAACAAGAACCTTCTTACGTGTCTTGTGACGCCACCTTTTTTGGTGATTTTTCAAGTGTAAAATTAGTTTCCTGTATGAAAATTACACTGATGTATTATCCATACTTGAGTTTAAATTGCAGCAAAGCATAAATATGTGACATGTTAACATTGGTGTCAGTTTGGGAAAACTGGTGGTTTCTGTACTGTTGATTTTATTAATATTGAGTTCTGCTCAACCCGGGGCTAGAGGGCGTGAGCGGAAGCTAGCATATTTCACTACCGCTCATGAACAGTCTCAATCAAACCGAGACTGCAATATTTCGCATGTGTCGTGCTCGGCCGTTCCAAAGGTCCATTATCGTACTCCTTTTTCATACCAAAATGTTTGTTATTTAATTAACCATTCCCAGTTGTCCTCCAGGCAATTAATACCCTCCATAAACCACGTTACTACACGAATTACATGGCCTATACAATCTATTTATGGAAATATTGCATCCCCAGACATAGATAAGCAAAACTTAATTGATTATGTGTAAGGAGTATTTGTCTGTACAAAGATGCTAGAGATTATTACGAAAAATCGAAAAAGAAAATGTAATAACAAACCATATCTTTTCATATAATTTCTTTAAGAGGCTCACTGCTAGTTTCGCACACTTCTCTAAATACAGGAAAACACAACACAGTGACGTGAGCAATTCGCATTTGAAATTGAAGACATCTATACCTGGAGACTATAAAAAGTACCTCTTATACTCAAACCTGTATATACTTGATAACATTAGCCATGTTTTATAAGAATACAGGTCAAAATACGAACAAAACAAATGACCTTTCCATCGACTAATGTAAAAGTATTTATAACCGACATTTGTAATATCCATGCGGTAATAATGCCTTTTGTCATACTGCAAAGACAATTCTCGGGATTTTATTGGTCAATGGGCCGTAGACATGAGCCGTCTCGCGACGTTAACATAGAACAATTTCCCCGTAGATACCCCATACCTGCAATACACAAAAACAAAATGGCGTAAGTAAGTATATTGTTTTTTTTGCAATTTTTCAGATAATGAAACATTAACATAGTGATAAAATACGTTTATTTTATGAAAAAATCCGCCAAATATAACGACGTTAGAGCGATGACGTCACGAAAATAAACAACGTCTAGTTAGAGGCACGTTACGGGGAAATTGGCGCAGTAGAACTGAAAACGTGTTTTTGGCTGTTTTTTTTCTTAAACAAATGGTAACAACTTTGAAGTATGACAAATTCGTTATTAGGATTCTTTACAGGGAAATGGGCTCACATTCCCCCTGCCTGGAAAGTATATTCCAGGCAGGGAATGTGAGCCCATGTCCCATGTCAAGAATCCTAATAACTACTAATGTTATTGCATTGAAACCTGACTAAATACATCATGTTATCTTATGTCTAGAGAGAGAGAGAGAGAGAGAGAGAGAGACGGAGCGAGAAAGAGAAAAAGAGAGATTATGTATGTGTTATTTTAAGAACATGTTTAATACATATGCTTTACATCATATATATAGAGAGAGGATCTTAAAAGCGTGCCAGTTTAATATTATGTTTATTAAACGAGTTAAATTTCCAACGAGTTTAATAACGTCAATATTAAATAAGCACGAATGTGAGATTATATTTAGCACATACCTCCAATAAAAAACTCATAAGGAACATTTTCTATTGTAGCTTCCTATAAATAACGTTGTCGGCGGAAGACGTCGTGTTTTTTTTATGATGACATCGTATGGGTCTCACACCACAATTAATTTCCCATAGGGTTACTGTATAGCTGTTTCCAACACATGACCTTCAAAACGTGCCAGCAGACCTTGTTGTTGGTTTAATATCTTCAGGACTGCTAATATCTGCAAAATAAAACAAAAAAATACAAACATTAGCCAGGTTGGTTTTTTTCCTCGCTCATATTTATGCAACCTCTATGAAAAATACCAAATTCATACACTATCTAGCTGACTTTGTGGTGCTTCGGTCAAATGCTTATGAATTTTGAATGCAACTTCATATCAACGTGGGATTTTCTGTATCATCAGTCTTTTACACTGCAGATGTATGCTGAAGCAAAGAAAAACCTCTTTGTCAAATTAAAAATTGCCTAAAATGGAGAAAAAATTAGAATTATTTTCTGTTTTCCTTTTGTCTCTAGGTCCGTGAGCTTTCAAGGGAGATAATGTGAGACCTGAAGAGCGAAAAACAATTAAGCAATATCATTTACAACAATATAATACATACAATAGCTCTATGCAATACCTGTAAAATAAGACCAAAAGGAAGCTTCCATCAAATGCAGAAGTGAAATAATTGAAATGTGTTGAGTCAGTGTATCGCTGTTATTACACAAGTGCTCGCTGCAAAATAAAAGTACATAAAGAGATTATACCCCACATAGAATTTTTGTTATAACTCCACCATTTTTGATTGAATCTTCATGAAATGTTCACCATAATCCCATTAGGTCACCTGCTATAATACAGTATGATTAAAACAATATTATTCTATGAGCTGGTACCATAAATGATAAACCAGTGTAACCTAAATAAGAAAAAAAACATCTGTAACCATTGTAACGAGATTAAATTCTAAAAACAAAAGGTCAATGACCTTAAAGCTCTACTGATAGGTATCTGATAGCTAGATCAGCATTCCTGTGAAGTTTCTTAAAAATCTGTCATGTAGTTTCAGAGGAGTAGTCGCTACAAGCTTATAACTCTATGTAAACAAAGATGGCCGTGGCAGCCATGTTTAACGTTGAATGAAAATGATTTTTGACAATGACCAACCTCATGTCATGATCGTTTTAGAAGAAGTCCCATATCAATATCACTTCTAGTTTTCAGGAAGTAGTCGCTCGCTACAATTTATTTATTTTTAATCTATTTTTAGCCGTGGTGGCCATCTTGAATTTCTGCCCGGCCTAAAATATTGCTAGGATCAACTTTACATGAAGAGCAACAATCCTGTGAAGTTTTATTTCATGAAAATTCGTCAAGTAGTTTCAGAGGAGTAGTCGCGTACAGTTTTTATTATTTAACTCCATGTAAACAAAGATGGCGGCCATGTTTAATGTCGAATCGACATCATGTCATGCTGATCATTTTAGATAAAGTCCCATATCTCGTTTACAGTTTTCAAAAAAGAAGTAGTTGCTAAAATCTTGTTTTTTAAAATCTATTTTTAGCTTTGGCGGTCATCTCGGATTTCACAATAACATGAATTTTTGCTAGGATCAACTAGACATCATGGGCAACATTTCTGTAAAGTTTCATGAAAATCCATCTTATAGTTTCAGAGGAGTAGTCGCTACAAAAAAAAGTTTACGGACAGACAGACGGACGGACAGACGGTCGGATCAGTAGAGCTAAAAATAATTAATTTCACTAAAAAAATGATATTCAACAGTTACCTGAAATAAGAATGCTGATAACTTTAATTAAATAATTAATATAACCACAACAGACGCTATATTTCACATGTGGAGTAAACCACTGAACCCGTTAACATTTTAGATATCTAAAAAGAAATAAAAAAATTATTCAGATATCAGATATTTGATATCCAGATATCAAGACCATTTTTTTACAATGAAAGGTCATTAATGAATATGTAAAATATAACACAGTCATGTCACTTTCTTCATTAATCACTAACAAATTTTATAATAGAAATTAATGATATCCAATACATTTTAGATATCAAACTAGATATCTAGATTAGATTTAGATATCAACTAGATATCAAATGAAGAAAAATCAATGCCTGATACCCGAAAGAGAACTGGAATGATTCAAAACATAAAATACCGTGTAAAGATATCATTCTTATCAATGAGTGAAATATCTCCATGGTTTAGATATCCAAAACAGCAGGTTGAATAACTTGACAAATGGTGAAAAGTACGCTAAATAAAATACCACCATTTCCTGTGGTGATCATGTTTGGCGTACAATTTTCTCACTTTATGACATGCAAATATTCTCGGCTCCACGGCGACAATCAAAACTGATCACTTGTGATGAAATGAAAAACTGTTCAGCTTGAATAGATAAAGAGTGCTAACAGATTGTGTAAGAAACAGAGAAGAGTACTTCAGATTTTACATAGATCTACCAATTCAGATACAGAATGGATCAACACACAGCAGCAAGTGTCATGGAGATTAATAAATCTGCGCAGGAAAGAATGAAAGACACCCAGTTTAAGAAAGGATACTGTGACCGGAGAGCCAAGAGGCACAGTTCGAAATGGGTTAATTCACTTAGCGAAAAGAAACAGAAAGTGAGCAGAATTAATAAGGACACTTTTGATAGTGCTTTTTCCACCAATGACACTGGGATGATTGTGTTTGGAAACATTGATAAAGTCGTACCAAACTCTACAATTTTACGACCGCGACCAAATGAGGAAGAGCTCGGTATGTTGGACCCAACAGCGGAATTAAATACTTACCGCTTATTTCACTTCGGGAAGACTGAAGACATGTTTTATGAGGCATACTCCCAACACCGAAACCATCGACTATCGTGCAATAAAAAGTTGAAGTTCGATTTATCCTACGACAAAAAATGGGGGTTTGCATGGAGAGAAAGACTGACTTGTACAAACTGTGGTTACCAGAGCAAAAACTTTCATTTGTACGAGGAAGTTAATACGGCTAAGAGAGGACCAAAAGCTGCCAACATTAACCTATCACTTCCAGCCGCGGCTTTGGACACACCAATTGGGAACCAGGCAATGCGTTTTTTAACAGCATGCCTTCATACGGTACCACCTGCAGAAAGCGGCATGCAGAAGCGAAGCAATTTTGTTGCTGATAAAACAGAACAGGTAGCAATGCAAGGTTTTCAGGGTGTACGCCAAGAATTACGCTTGCTGAATGAAATGTGTGGCATGACTGCAGAACATGCAATACCATGCAGTATCGACAGTCAGTACAACAACGGACTGCGATCTGGTGGAGACCGGACACCACAACAGCCTGCAACTCAAGTCAGCACAACACTTGTAGAGCAGACCACAACACGGCAAAAAATCATTGGTGTAGGATTTGGCAACAAACTCAAAAGAGGTCGAAAGAATAACATAGAGGAGTGTGATATAATTGGGAATGAAAGGAGGGAGGCGCACAGACTTTATGACCTCCATCCTTCAAAGCGAGCAGCCTCTACTGATCAATAAATTAACAACAGATGGTGACAGTCAGGCTCACCGAGGAATCCTAGATGCCCAGGTTGAATTTGGAAAAGACGTTGTCGTGGAAAGGCTTGCAGATACAACTCATCTGTCAAAGCGACTGTGTACCAGGCTCAAATCCACTAACTTCAGTGATGACATGTTTATGGCGCATACCAAAAGAGGTCGATCTTACTTGAAAGTGCGCTTTGCACGAGACATGTGCCACAGAGTAAGTACAGAGATCTCTAATTTACATCTTGCCTGTGATGGTGTTTTAGAAAAGATGATCAAGTTCCAGACCGGTATAATAAATTCGATCCTGAGCTGCTACTCTGGTCAGTGCGGAGAAACCTGCTCGAAACATTCTTTTGCGTGCTCCGGTAAGCCCCCATTCAACTGGAAGATGGAATTTATTCCAGGAAATGCAAAATATTTTGACATGTCGATTGAGGACAGAAAACTGTTAAGAGAGGCAATATTATCATTGAGGCTTGGAGATGACTGTTTAAAGAAGACTAGGTTCCAGAGCACAACAAACAAAAATGAAGCAATCAACCGAGCCTTTAATATATCCAATCCCAAGGACACGACTTACCCACGAAATGCCAAAGCTCGTAAGTTTAGCGCAGGTCTTCGAGTAAATGAGGGTCGCGCTGACTCCAACATGGCGAAGATGGTGGCACTGGGAGTTCCACTTCCTGCTCGAACCAAGGCATTCACAGCTCTGAAACGTATGCAAAAGAAAAGTGAGTACGACAGAACCCGCCAAAGGACACAGAAGTACAAATCAGCAAGGTACATGAAACGTGTCGCGAACTTTAACAAGTACGATGAACAGCATGAATCTGCAACATATAAGAAAGGCATGTTAGACGAGCTTCAACCTTCCCCTCCCACCTCATCACCTCCTCTTGCAAATGGTAAGTAACAACCTGTTAGAAGAAGAACATACTGTTTTAGAATCATTCCATGCCTCTGGGGAACATCTGCAACACAAAAAAATCATATCCTATGCCAAAGCATAAAATTAGCAAACACATATTAACTCAAGGTGGGTGGGGTAAACACAAATCAGTGATCAAGTATGTCTGTTGTCCCAACTATGAAATAAAACTAACCTTAAAATAAGCCATTTTGGTACTGGCCATGACCACTGCAAACATGGCAAAGTTTGCATTTCTTGCGACTGGTGTTGATAGCTGGTGGTTCCAAGGAAAGATGATCAGACCTGATGCACAATGAGTTATGGCAGAGGTGGGAAACGTCTATTACTCCCGATTCACGGGGTAAAAAAACTGATGCGTGCAAATATACATTAGTCTGTGAGCATGCATGCTGGTAGACTCCCAATCAGGCAAAACTATTTGCTGTCTGCCATATTTCTGACTTATAAAGTCGGTCTGTTTCACACCAAATTGGGACTCGTCCCAAAACATGCATCCGAGATTGTTGTTTGCATGGCCATAGTCAATCTTGGCTTGCAAAATCATCAAATATTTATTAAAAAAATCTAAATTATCCTCAGCTGCCATTGCAAATGATGCTGACACAAAAATAGTTCTAAAAAAATGCCAAATCAGGGTCCCTTACCTGCATCACGATGCAAACTCTGTTGACTGTTGACAAATTCCATGTGCTGCTTTAGGTCTCACACCACAATTAATTTCCCATAGGGTTACTGTATAGCTGTTTCCAACACATGACCTTCAAAACGTGCCAGCAGACCTTGTTGTTGGTTTAATATCTTCAGGACTGCTAAGATCTGTAAAATAAAACAAAAAAATACAAACATTAGCCAGGTTGGTTTTTTTTCCTCGCTCATATTTATGCAACCTCTATGAAAAATACCAAATTCATACACTATCTAGCTGACTTTGTGGTGCTTCGGTCAAATGCTTATGAATTTTGAATGCAACTTCATATCAACGTGGGATTTTCTGTATCATCAGTCTTTTACACTGCAGATGTATGCTGAAGCAAAGAAAAACCTCTTTGTCAAATTAAAAATTGCCTAAAATGGAGAAAAAATTAGAATTATTTTCTGTTTTCCTTTTGTCTCTAGGTCCGTGAGCTTTCAAGGGAGATAATAGAGGTGTGAGACCTATGTTCACTCGGTCTTCTCCGTACGTCATCGAACGGAACTACGTCGTCGATTTCCGTAAAGTATTTTAAACGGTTTCGAGCTTCTTTGCAAACCGGTAACCTCAATAAAACACCCCTTTGGTTTAAATAACATTTATTCAAGACATGCGGCGAACAATATGTCTGATAATACATGGACAGAATTTAAAAACAGGTATTAGATGAAAACTTATTTAAATTCATCCTAATAGAATTGTTCATATTTAAATGAAGGTGCGTCAATTATAAAAATATGGCAGGTCGATGTTTAATTCAGACAAACAAACAAACAAACAGCATCAGACAAACAGTATCAGACAAACATATTCTTATGACAAATAAGCAAGCCCTAAAATGCAGACGAACAAGCAGCTAGACGGCAAGTTTCTGACTGCTTATTATGACACGATACAGAGCTCTGAACATTTATACAGACATAGGTATCCTATGTGATAACAGCGACAGGCACATAATGATGTCGACTACTCTCAGTCTGGGCATGTTAAGGAAAAAATAGACACTATTTCTAACCGCAGATTACAAAAATATGTGTGCGTAATAAATCTTATTGACACGCTATCGTCCAGGATTTGTCAAGAGATACTGATGGTAATAAGTTAGATGGTAAATCCTATATGTTCGTAAGAGACACTTCTTGGGTTGCGGGGATCTGGGGAACATGGTAAATTATTTTACGGATCTAGTTAACTCTGGCAATGTGGCAGGTATCAAAAGTATTATTTTATGGCACAGCTATTTTAATGGTAAATGAAATTATCTTATTTTTAAAAATATGTTGAGATATAAAACATTTGCATCAGAGAGTTGTCAATATGGCATTTTCAAAGCGAACGTTTGCTCCATCAAACATTTCAAAACTTTTTCTTTTGTTAGTTTTTTATCCAAAGAAAAGTGTAAAAGGCTAATCTGTGATGCCAATAATGTATTAAAATAAATTTTATAGTTCAACATGTTAAGTAAAGAAGTGGTCACGCCGGGAAATGCAAGCAGTAAGAAAACAACTACAGATCACTGATTCGACCATATTGACCGTAAGCATTTGCCCTGAGTTTGATGCATGTGTCACAAATGCTAACTGTACACTAACAGTTTGGAAGTTTGACTGGCATAACAGACAACAGGACGGTTTCATTTGAAGGTCGTCAATTTCTCAAACTCATACCCATCTCCCATCACCTTTTTCAGGGATTAAGGAGTCCTGATTATTCAAGACGTCTTGTGTCGCAGGTATCATCTAATATGACATTCCGTGAATGTTACATTTCCTGTTTGACCTTTATACATAATTTGTTTCTTTGGCATACATTAATATGTTCTATGGAGTCTGATAATTGTTACATCGTCCGTAGAATGATTATGTTACTCTTTCGTATTGCCCAGGTTTAACCAGTATATATCAAACTATTGTCACTTCCAGACCCTGATAGGGAAGAAAATCACAGATATCATTGAGTTTGGTATGACGATACTAAACTCGATGCATGAATGGCATTGTTAGCTTAATATCCACTTTCTGGAGATAACAAGGTTGGTTTAGCGCTATGCAATGTTTCATTTGCAATTGATGACAATGTTATTCATTCCTTATCCATTTCCAAAGACCTGTTCATGAGAGAATATTAACTCTGTAGAAAAAAAAACTTATTCATGAGACAATATTATCTCTGTAGAAAGTATAGTGTATTTGTATTTAATGCGCAGAAAAGTATAATGTGTTGCATTGATCTCTTTGGAAGAAAAGACACTAGCTGCTTGGGGATGATCTGTTTCTGTGTCTTCGAATGCCGTGGCATTTATTAGTACTTAATTTTAATGCACCTATTATGTAACGATTTACTCCATTATCTAATATTTCAAATGCGCGACCGTTTATATTTCTGCCAATTAAATTAATTTATAACTGAGATACGCATGCAAAGATTTACAGTCTGGAACGGTATGTGTCTGGTTTTATGGTCTAAATTTATCCTTTTCTCTGACCTTTAAACCACTCCCGTTCCGTCCCAGGTTAAACATCTTAGCACGGTTACCTCTTAAATTAAAACGTATGTGTAAACCCGGATTATCAAATCATGGGTAAAATTGTCAAATGACATTGCAAGAGTTGGGGTTATTGATGTGGTTCCATCTGATTTGCAAGTTCAATCAATCTAATGTCCTGTATTGCTTAATGACAGTGGCAATATTGAAAATATATCCTGATCAAACGGCAAAGCAAAATGTCTGGATTATTACGATGATTTTGTTTGTGTTCACATGATTATTCACTACTAAATTCACCTGTTTATAATGTTATTTATTACGCTTTTGTGCCAGTCATGGAATCAGCCTGTGAATGCATGTGTCCAACATTTATATCTGATATATATAGAAATGCATTACCATACGGTATTTTACAAATTCTTTGGATTGGTCTGCAAAGTAGAGATATGTCTGTGCTTACGCCAGAACTTGCTTATGCTGAAATAACATCTTTTACAACCTTTACAACAGTACTGTTCTGTTCAATGGCTGCAAATAATTACATAAACGTTCATGACGAAACATTATTATTTTAGTAAGAAAGCTGTTTCGCCTTAAGTGTGCATTGCAAATAGCTGCAGCTATGTGTGGATGCTTGGTCTCCAGGCACATTATGTCTTTCAAATGTAATGTCAGTTACATGCCATAATTAACACAATGTAGTTTTAACTAGGTGTGGCAGGAGCAGCGGTTCTCCTAATGTGAAAAACGAGACTTTCGGGTGTATCTGACATACGCTAGCACGTAAATGTCGATAATTTTGCTATATTTTATAAGTTATTTATATATACTTTTCTATTTTTAAGTACACTGTACGCTGTAAGCCTAGTACTTTCAAAATTGCCATTTTCACATAATGACCCAAAACATTACAACATTCTTTTCTTCTAACCAAGTAATCGGTACACACTGCTGTATTTGCTTTGTTACGGTAAACATAGAGCATATATCGAGTTATTCATTGGATCAAGCGAACCAGTTACTTCATTGCTCTTACCAGTACACGCAGTGCCTAATTGTTGACAATTTGTAACAGTAAACATGGGTCCATCTGGAGCATTGAAACAAGCAAGTTAAGTCAAGACAGTAAAGCCATATAATTTGCATATTCAAAGAAAAACAGATTTAAATATCAGCATTACATACGTGGGAAAATGTGTATACTATTCTCAATAGGCCGATGATGGCATTTTGTTTTAGTTAGACATTAAATGTATGTTCTACGATAACGTATTATGTTAATAGGTAAAAGAGAAAAATATTTTTGGACTAAAGAAAAATAGATAGAAAGACGCAAAGTTGGTGGATGCTTCAAGGCGGTAATACGCTAACACGTCGAACGCATTCTGATGACAATGTATGATGAACATATAAGCTATACATGAGGTCGATAACATTACGAGTTTTGTGACGTCATTATACAATTTAAAATATACAATAATCAATTATGGCTTTACGGTTCAGATAGGAAAATTCCAGCCCTCTTAATCGAAACCGAGGCTCCCCATAATTGATTCGTATCAACTATGCGGAGATACGGTTTCTTTAGCAATTATATACAATTATTCACCTTACGCCCTCGATTGTTAGTTACTTTTATACAATCTTTATTTATAATGCCATTTCCATACCCTAAATTATAGCTTAATATGCAATAATGAAAAGGGTATCTAATAACAGCTACTGGCGTCAGAAAGGCATGACGTTAATTATGACATTTGGAACTGACCAAATATAGCGAGTCACAGGAGCAGAATTAATCATTCGCACGTTATACATATAAATTACAACATTAAATAGCAGCAATTAATGGCAATAAAGCGTTGTCTATTAAACATGAAAACTTCAAACAATGATATATTACTAAATTTAGCGAGGTATATAAAATGTGCTTTAAATGTTAGACTTTCTATTTTGAATGCTTAGTATAAATATAATATTGTTCATCCTCTAACTATGATGATGTAAACTATACTGACAGTTGATTTATATACTCTGTTTACGTGACTTTGTTATATTCGTATATTGTATATATGTTCTGAATGACGATGTACTTTGTACAAGTCTAAATAAAATATCTGTTCTGTTCTGTTCTGTTCTATTAAACATCAATATAGTTTTAATAAAATACATGCCCTTGTATAGATGCATTAACATTTTGTTAGAATGGAGATAAAACAACAAAACTATTCTATTATTGGTTGTGAATGCTGACATCGGCTTTATACACTGGTAAATTAATTAAGGGATTGTTAATATGTCACGAAACTATACGTTTATTTTTATACAGGTTTAATTGTTATAGAGTTACTGAACTATGTGTATGTTCAGAAAGACATATTTATTAAATAGCATCGCCATTAATTGTTAACGTTCAACATGATAGATTGCTCTTGCACAATTAGGCGCACACATTTCACACACTGAGCCCGGTTATGAAACAATTACGCATCAAGTATTCAATGAACCAGGGAGATACCGAAGAAGAGTCTCATTCCAGACTCGACTGTACCATTCCTATGCCTTTTGGACGTCCTATTGATTAAAAGGCGGAGGGACTATAATCCTTAGAACTAAAAACACGCAGGCACGCACAAACACACACACACACATACACCGACATAATCCATACCCTGATAGGAGATATTATATATTCCATCCATGCCATTATTCAGTATATATATATATATAATTTTCATGTACAGTTAAGCATCTTATTACGTTGTTATTTATATTGTAAATTCCCAAGTGTATTTTGCCTGCATGGTACAAGCCAAAGAGTTGAAAACACTTGCCATAATCATGTTTTGTGGATTTGAATATAGAGAATACTTCAGAAATTTGGTTGTCGTTAAAATTTGCAGACTTATGTAAATGATTGCCGACGGTCTCTAAATGCAAATTCAACAAGGTTATGTGAAAACTACGAAAAACAACAAACCCATTTTCTAATTAAACGAATTGAGAAAAAGCTCGTGTAAAATATAAAGCACGGATTATATCAGATTGTAGACATTATATTAGCTGGGTTGTGATGATAAATGTTACAAGAAGAGAAAAAATATTGTCATTCCTCAAACAAATGTCATATAAAATAACAAATGTCTTGTATAAAAATCTGTAGAAGAAACACGTATTTAAGGTAACACATTATTTTTAAAGATGTGTCTTTTTACTATGTTTGCTGTTATATGCTATTTTGTACATTTGTTGATTTTACGAAGGCCTTTGACTTTGTAGTTAGAGATGTCTTATGGTACAAATTAATCAAGTATGGGGTAAGGGGAAATATACTTGATGTTATTAAATCTGTGTACATGTGTGTCAAATCAAAAGTAACGTATTTTAATACGGTTAGTGAAGAGTTCTCGTGTTTTTTGGCTGTTAGACAAGGGGAGTGTTTAACACCATTTTTATTTAGAATGTACTTAAATGATATGGAGGAAGAGTTCATACCTAAAGGTGTAGAAGGTATTAATGTAGGAATGCTCAAATTGTGGCTGTTGCTTTACGCAGACGACATAATATTGTTTGCTAAGTCCAAAGAGGAATTACAGAAATCGTTAAATGTTTTAGACGAGTATTGTGACAGGTGGCGGTTAACAGTTAATACCAAAAAGACAAAAGTAATGATATTTAGAAAAGGCGGACAGTTACCACGCACTAAGCTCTATTTTAAAGACACCGAGCTAGAATTAGTTAATAAATTCAAATATCTAGGAGTTGTTTTCACAACAGGGGGAGCTTTTAACGAAACTGATAAAATGCTGGAGGACTTAAAGCTATATTCCAAATGAATAGATATCTTAATAAATTTGTAGATATATCACCAAAATATTCATTGGAGTTATTCGACAAGCTTATAACACCTATTTTGAATTACTCATCTGAAGTATGGGGTTTTAATAAAGGATCAAACGTTGAAAGAACACACATATGGTTTTGTAAAAGAGTTTTGGGAGTGAAAATATCAACGCAAAATAATTTCATATACTGTGAAATAGGATGCATAAATTTGATAAATAAACGATATTATATAGCAATTAAATATTGGTTGAAACTGTGTTTGTGGGATCAAACAAAATACACAAAAATAGTTTATAGTATGCTTAAAAACGATAGTGAATTGCACATTAACAGAGTAAACTGGACATCACAAGTCAAACATTTCTTATCTAGACTAGGTGTTTACGATGTGTGGCTAGCGCAAGGTGTCGGATTTTTCTTTCGATGTTCAAACAAAGAATTCAAGATGTATTTATTCAAGAATGGGACGCAGCATTAAATATATCCACACGAGCATTTTTGTATCGGACCACTTATACTTTTGAATTCAAACCGTATCTAGATAAAATAAATATATCTAAATTTCGCTCTGCTCTGACAAAACTCAGACTGTCATCGCATAGATTAGAAACTGAATGTGACCGGTGGCGTAAGCCTGCAAGTGTACCGTTACAAGAAAGAAAATGTAGACAATGTAACCTATTGGAGGACGAATACCATTTTATAATTGAGTGCAAAAACTACAACGATTTAAGAACTATCTATAGAAAAAACTAATTTTGGAAACACCTAAGCTTCTTAAAACTTACACAACTAATAAATAGCACATGCGAGTCTGAGAGAAAGTTATCCGTGTTCGTATACAAAGCTTTTGAACTACGAATACTTATAAATAAATACTAAAGCAACACAGGGAAGTTTCTTGAACTTAATTTTACATACCTGCTTTATGTATAAATACCTGCTTTATAGAAAGATCTCTCCCAAAGGGAAATGTTACTTATTTACTTAAACTTGCTAAATCATACTGCATATGAACGTTTTTGTTTACTTATTAAAACATGCCGTGACTTATACATAATACACGAATGTAAGACTGAATGGATAAGAGAACTAAGTAAATAAATGAGTTATTGCATGTAATGGAAAGAGAGAAATACTTATATTCATGTAGTTTGTTACATACAATAACTTGCTATATAAATACATTATGCTCTTGCTCATCTCACCAGTGAAATTTATGTATAGATATGTATATTATTTAAACATGTTCATTGGCCATATTTGTTTAAATAAAGAAATAAAACTATGTTTGCTCGAAGGCATTTTAGCAAGCACTCAGACGAGCTAACCTTTTATTGGAAATCGCATGTCCGTATTAATTTCGCGTTTAAAGAGACTACATGCGATCTGGAAGAAATGTGGATGTACGTACTAGCTCGCAAATAACGATAGTATTCGTATTTTCTCAAACATAGGAAAATTATACTACTCAAAATTTGCTAAGGATCACTTTTTTTGCTGTCTAAATTTCTTGCTGAAATAAATAGCATTATTTCTTTTTTTACATGAAATTATTTAGGGCAGTGTATGGTCATGTGATCTCATTACTCGATTCAAATTGTGGAATTGTTAAGTATCAATGAAATTAATATCGTTATTGTGAATTAATTTCTAATAAAATTATATGGAGAATAAAAGTGATCCTTAGCAAATTTTGAGTAGAATATTTTAAGGTAGCAGACAACAGCGTATGGCTATCGGTGAAGTTCTGAAATGAGGGTAAAATCTTAATAATTGAATATTTATTTATTTTTTAAAACATCTTGCTATGATTATATTTCTGTTATGAATGGTTAGTCTAAGACTAAGAATGGTTTCATTAATAATGTGACAAGCATATCAGACACCCTGATTGATTCCCATAGTATATGTAGGTCGAATGTAAAACTGAAACTTTGTAGAAAAGCTGTGATTTTCGAGGTAAGTTTCAAAAGGTCTGAACACAACTTCAAATACGTGAAAATACCACCCGTTGGCAGTATATTCGTTTGGCCTTTTAGGTGACAACAAGATATGCATCCCTTTGACCTATAAATGCAGCCTAAATTGTGAATGTGTTTTGACCCGCCTCGGACAAGCAACACGTTTCTCAACTTTGTTTATCAGATTGAGTGTTTTAGTATGTTGTAAAAGCTTTGGCTGGCTGTTTCTTATATCGTATTTGCAATGCGGTAGGTGTTGTTATATCATGCGTTATTTTGTTTTCAAGTCTGTGACTAACTTGTACAGAGGGAGATATTTCAAACCAGTGTGTTTCGCTGATCAACTTTTGAGAACACTGTTGTCTTCCCTTTTCACGGAATTCGAAAATATGTTCACATATGTTTGCATAGGTTCGCTGTTTCAAACCGTCCGTTTAAAACGAACAACGTGAACTCATAAATACAGAAATGGTGATTTTCGACTATCAAACAGTCGTGTAAACACTGAGAAGAATGATTTTGGTCCCTAAGAGCAAAGTATATGCATTGTATGATATTCGTACACAATACAAGGGCTGATTTTTGTCTGATTGTATTGGCCGCGCCCCGGTTCGACTGTTATTTTTCATTGTATTTAATACCAAAATATTCTAAAATTGCATTATAGTTCACCAAATGCCATGCAGTAAGAAATATACATGCATCTGGAACACTCTATCCCGTCACTCAAACAAAGCATGACCCCATTAATGAAATCATGGATCAGCACATGCATTGTGCATAAATAATTGACTTCTAAATTTGGTGCATTACTAATATATGTGCGTTTGAAAAATTATTCATGAGCAGAAAAGTCAGGTTTCTTGAGAAATTGAATAGTATTTGTATCTAAGAGTTGATCACAGTATTGGAATCACGATGTTTCTAATCTGGGTGGTAGGAAGCAACTGCACATGTTATTAATTGACAGAATACTTTGCTATGCTGTGTTGTTTTATTGTTTTTTCATCTTGCGATTTAAATCCCGCGGTCATTCCCCAAATGTATCAATGTTCATCGATAGTATACAAGATGGCAACCACGAAAAGTTCCATCGTTACTCCTCTAAAATCTCCTAAGGTAATAACACGAGAAATTCAATAAAAATGAAGTCAACACGTCTTGGAATTGATTTGGACTTCAGTAAATGAATTTGCTTTCGCAGAGTTGAAACATTTGCTTAGGTAGACTTAATGGTTTATTCTCTTGTTGCTCTGGTTTCTGCCAAGTCAATGAGTACCTTCATTGTGGCTTTCTAGGCTATTGTTCTTTTGTATTATATTTGCATCAGCATATTTGTGTTTTACTTATATTGCCTATTGATGCTGCCTTGGTTAGAGTTTAGATTATGGCGGGGATTTCTTTAGTTACACTGTCCTGTTTTAATGGGATGACAGTAGGTTAAGTGTGAGGTTTGGTGCACCCTAGAACCGGTTTAAAACCCCAGTGGCCTACTTTGCCACCGACCGTTCCAAGGCGGTAGCCCTATTGTCAACCCTTTTGTGTTTGTGATGTAGCTTGTATTTATTATTACTTTTGCCTTCTTGTTTGTCTGTTTGCGTGTTTGTTTCTGTGTTTTGTGGTTGATTGTCCTCCTTGAAAGCTACTTTCCCTGTCCGATCTTTTTATATTTCTTTATATAGGAAAACATCACTTTTTAGAAACCTCATATTGGATTTTCATGAAAATACACAAGAACATTAATCATAATGTCTTGTTATCTTCTATGCAGTTCAACTTCCTGTAAATTGAAAGATGATTTCTACAGCTAAAAATAGGAAAATATGTTATCGATTCTTACCAATTTGTTTGCAGGGAAATCACTTGGACGGAATTCCGGTCACTTGATTTTAAGTTAGTGTTGTTTGTGCGTAACGAGATGTTTTCGGACCGGAGCCATTATACGATAGCGACATCAAATAACTACCCAAGGAAGATTTTTCAACTACCGAGTTCATATAGGACTATTTTTGAGCACGCAATATGAGTTTATCAAACAGACATTTAAAGTGGTGTTTTTTTCATTTTCGACGCAAGTATTTAATTGTTAGAGACACTCGGTTGGATAGATTATTTGAATACTTTGTTCAAAATTAGTCGTATCATTTATATAAAAAGTTTGTCTTCGTAGTATATGATCACGATTGTTTTTGATAAATTGTATATACAATCAAGCACTTATTTGTTTATGTTAAAAGTAAGACAGTATCCTATATTTGGTTTGCATTAGGAGGAACAGTCGCAACAATTTAGAATATGTATTTTTCAAAAGGAAAATCCATTTAAAAGGTCTATGTTTCTCAACTTATGCGTTTTTCTTGAGCTTGTACTCGAGTTGAGGACTTCTATGGTGACGTGATTTACAAACTTCGTAAGATCCTTGGTCATGATCACGTTCATACTATCTTTGTTAAACTTCTTAAAAGGCTTATTAAAAGAGTTTTTTTTGCAACGCACTGCATGCTTGGTGGTGGACCTATTTGCAGTTTGCAACTATACGTTCCTCTTTAATTGTGCGATGACCGGACAGGCTGTGGAGCCTAAGATGACGTCTACCTAAAGCCCAAAAATGGCAGATTGTGGTGGTAAAAAAGACATTTCGAGGAGGGAAAAAGTAAAATAAAAATTTTCAAACCTTCTATGTTGTAAGAAAATATCGTGTACTTCTACATGTATATAATGAAATAAACAACATACGTCACCGCGCTTGTTTCCACATAAATATTTCTAAAAACGTATGGGTTTTGGAGCAAAAAAAAACACAGACATTTATTAAACTGTTAAGTTCTACAGGCCCTTTTTTATTTAAATGAATTCCACATGTCTGAAAATAGTATACATCAAGTCAGTAGTATTTAATGTTTTTAGGTAAATCTTACCTTTCAGGCAGGCATTTATGCGCTAAGAATGAAAAAGCTATAACGATTAAACCAATACACCTCTCCGTGTCTGTATCAAAATACTGAAACTATACTTGATCAACAAATATCCTCATTATCTAAACAGTTAATTAGGTTCATAAGAATGACATCTAGTGAACAATAAACGTTTGAAAAAGTATGTTATTTGTGTAGTCGCTCTTAGATAGGTATGCGCGAAAACATTTACGCGCGAATGTATGAATGTCCTTGTTTTTTTCGTCATTCTAGCGCCTCCATTTTGCATCCTATCTTTCCAAACTTTGCTAGATGGTTGATATAAATAAAAGCTCAAAGAAGTTCCAAAACCAACCATATCGAACCAGTAACACCGGATTTATGGCCTGTAAATTAACGAAAATTGCTATATTCTGTCTTGTCGTCCGTCGTCCGTCGTCTGTCCGTTAACTTGTTGTCTTGAATTAATGACAATTGCTATATTTTATCTTGTTATCACTCTAGCGCTTCCATTTTGCATTCTTTCTTTACACAACTTTGGCGGAATGTTAATATACATAAAAGCTTAAACATGTCAGAAACCAGTCGGATAGAACCAGTAACACCGCAGTTATGGCCCTTGATATTTTAATATGCTACATTTTGACTCGTTAAGACGATAGTGACTTCACTTTTCGCCTGATCTTTACCAGTCGAAAACAGATTATCAATGAAAGCTCGGCCAGATCGACCAGCAAACGTTGTTAAAACAACAGGACCTTCATTTTTCCTCTGTTCTTTACCAAATTTGGTTCGAGTGTTTATATCAAAAGTACCAACGCTTGAACAATTTTAATACCAGCCAAACTTGGTTGGTTTGCACCAATCTTAATTTTGTCTGCTTTTTAATTTAGTCTTTTGGCTGTTACTTGTGATACGCAGGCTTCAAAGCCGCTGCTCCCAACTAAATTCTATTATGTTTATTTCGCTCTTCGGGGCATTTTATTTTATTAGATACTGGGACCATACGCCCTACCACATGTGGAAGCAGTATTCTCCATGTCCACCGCCATATGCATTCCATCTTCGGGATGGTTTAAATTGTGTACTAACGATTTTATTAATATTGAGTTCTGCTCAACCCGGGGCTAGAGGGCGTGAGCGGTACTAGCATATTTCACTACCGCTCATGAGCAGTCTCAGTCAAACCGAGACTGCAATATTTCGTATGTGTCAAAGGTCCATTATCATACTCTTTTTTCTACCACGAACATCGCACGTATGTCCAATGGGACTGAGATCTGGCAAAAGAACATTAAATCTAGTATGAGCTTAGAGCAGGTAACGTAGTGCGAGCAATGGCTGGTAGCGCTGTCGTGCATGAACTACATAACTCTATTTGCGCATATATCGTCTTATTGTAGTACTGTACCTCACTGTCGTCAGGTTGTCATTTACCAGAACTGATGGTGTTTTAATATGTATGGATATTCCTTCAGAAAGCATCACATAAGCGAGTATCAATATATTGATATTTAAAAAATGAGATATAGGGTCCTATAGAAACCACAGCGTCCGAGCGCAATGGCATCGTAGGTCCACACTGTACTGCAAACATGGACTTGAAAATACAATGAAAGAGACAAAAAACAACAGAAAGGGTGGTGAAGACAGGGTTACCGACTTGGAACGGTCAGTAGGTTACTGGTTAGCTTGAATCGATTTTATATGCGCACAATCCTCGCTATTATCCTGTCTTCAAAGCCCAAATAGACAAGACAGTGTAAACAAAACTAAATCCCATCAAAAGGAACTCTCTAACAATAAAGTCCACATCCTGAGAAACTAACTAAAGAAACACATACAAAATAATAAACATCTCAGGATGTATCCAGAATCGTACTGAACAACCATAGTAGTTGCAGCTTAAGAGAAAACCAATCTAGGGTACGACCAGAAAACCCGAGGGACGAAAGCTCATGCACCCGCCTCCCTTAGTTGCGGTTTCAGTAGGTACAATCATAGAGTCCCAAGAGGTAGTCCAGTCATCGCAAAAGTGAAAAGTGAAGCGTAATGATTGGCTGTAGAGGGTCAATCACTAAACATGCAGTGCGCTGTAAAACCAAAGGGTTATATCCTTTTCTGACGAACTTTCTGATTAAATTTGTAAAGCGGTCAGGAAACCCGTCAGACCCCTTTAACCTTCGCAGTTTATAGACCACATCTCCATAAAATGAGGGTTGTGATATGCCTAGTGGCAGAAGTGTCTTAAGGTTGGTGTTGTACTTTTCCAGCACGCCCTCATTACGGCGGTAGAATTTAGAGAAAGATCTACGTAGTTTGTGATAACGAAAACCCTGCTGAAGAAGTTTACTTGTAATAACTTGATTTCGATCATTGAAGTCTATAACATCATTACACGCACTAGCAAATCAAATGAGCTGGGAGATATACACCCCGTATGAGGTAGCACGAGTTACATCTCCATCCAGGTGTGGATAGTTAATGATGTTAAAATTGAAATCATATCTCTTATCATAGATTTTAGTATGAATACAATCATTTGAAATCGAGAGATGAAGATCGAGAAATGCTGCTACTGTATCCGACGAACTGTTGGCTTTATTCAACGTGAGCTCTGGTGGATAAATGTTTGTAACCATATGAGCAAAGCAAGGATTATCAATATTGAGAATGTCATCAAGATACCGAGAAGTATTATTAAAGGCATCAATAATTTCACCCTGGCTAGCAGGTGACAAACTCAACATAAAACCTCTTTCATAGCATTACAAAAACAAATCTGCAACAAGTGGCGCACAGGAATATCAACTACCAGGCGGTAAATAGTTTTACCGTATCTTATAAAGATGTTATCCAGAAGACTTTGTTTTCTTTATTTTTGCGAATTTTGATATTGTGGGTAGGTACCGTCAAAATACAATTTCTCAAAACATATTCATATTTTCAATGAATTTATTTTAGATGTTAGTGTCATAGTTGGCGAAATTTTAGAAGTCTTAGTGTCTGTGTTAAAAATATTTTGCATATTTGCAAAACGAACACTCCTGGGGCCGCACTGTTGTTAAATATATAATTATTTTATTAATCAGCTATAACGTACTTCTGCTATATTTCACAAACAAGTGTAAGACATTGAGTCCTTGGAACAAGAACAGCACAGAAGTACAACTCAGATCAAACTAGTTAATACCGGTGATCTGATTGAAATATTTTAAACAACAGTTACTCTGTGAAAACAAGTCTGCAGACAGTTACTGAGTTTTCATTTATTAAATTTCTCAGTTCTCAGTTCTTCATTTACAGAACTTTTAACTCATTCATTTAACTTATTACTCGATCGTTCATTTATTTCGATGAAAATAAAATCAAACGATTCATGGTGAATAAATAGTATAATCGCAGACCTGATAGGCATATGGTATAATAATGTGATTATATTTAATTTCAGAAAAAGACATTTAAAGGAAATCTGTTGGAAGTGGGTACGTCAACATTTAGTGAAATTTACTCGTTGTGTCACGTGATACTGATAGTTATTGAGCTGGCTGTAGAACCCTCTCCCCCAAAGAAGGAATTTTTTGGGTATGATTTTCTGAAAGAACATACATTAAGCTTCAAAATGAGACATGTGTGCCATCTGAGCGTTGGGGATTTAGTGAGTTTTGGGGGAAAACGTTGCGTTTTTAGACGAAAATCGCCGAAATCTGGAATTATATTTTAGAAAAAGAATGGAATATATTAGAACCAATTTGAATTGATGGAATCTTTCCCGGAACATATCTCTACGTGTCCCACCATATAATTTATGATCCGATTCTTAAATATTGATATTTTGGGTAAAAATGTTAAAAAATTGAATAAAATCGCTGATTTCTGTAATACATTGGGGGTATTTAACTAAAAATTAGAAATATATCTAATACAATAGAAAAAAGAAATATTTTAACCTTTTTGGGCAGGGTTAGGTCCAGTGATTAAACAGAAAAAAGTTCCAAACCGCTTGATGTTTGGAAATGCCTTAATTTTGGGGCGAAAAATGTGTATTTTTGTCAAAAAATCGCCGGAATCTGAAATTATTTTTTAAAATTAGTTTGAACATAAATGTATCAAATTGAAGCAATATAATGTTGCACAGCATACATATTCAAGTTTTTCCTGGCATCATATATAACATATGTGCTCAAATATTGGCATTTTAGGGCAAAATGTTGGAAAAAATGACAAAAATCACTGATTTCTGTAATCCATTGGGGTACTGGGTTAAAATTTAGAAAAACATATTTAATACAATAGAATAAAGACAGATTGTAACATTTTGGATAGACAAAGGTCCAATAATTAAGTAGAAAAAAGTCCTGAACAATATGATGCTTAAAATATTGCCTTTATTTTCAGGCAAACATATGTGTATTTCCGTCAAAAGTCGACGGAATCTGGAATTATCTTTTGAAAATAGTTTGAACATAAACTTATCAAATTGAAGCAATACAATGATGCACACTAAACATATCCAAGTCATGTATTGTATCAGATATAACATATATGCTCAAGTATTGATATTTTAGGGCAAAATGTTGAAAAAATGACTAAAATCGCTGATTTCTGTAATTAATGCATTGAGGTATTGGAAAAAAAATAAAAATGCAAAGAAAAAATGGAAAAAAATATATTATAACATTTCTGCAGTCCAATGTGCAATAATATACCAGAAAACCGTCTTTCATCTATGGAACATTCCTACTCTCACCTTGACCAATCATATGTTTCCAAGGAGTGCATGGCACGCTGACAGTTTATTTGCTTTTATAAGCAAACAAGCCTGCTCTAGCTGATACCTTATGGGAATTTGTTAAAAAATGACATGACAGAACCTCCCGAACAAATACAACACATCATGTACCAGTTCTTGAGCTGGCTGTAGACCCCCCTCCCCCATGGGGGATTTTGTAAGGTATGGTTTTCTGAAAGAACATACAATAAGTTTCGAAATGAGACAGGTGTGCTATCAATTCTGAGCGTTGGGCTTTAGTGAGTAACGTGTATGTAAACTATGTTACCTTACATTACAATTAAAATTTCAATGTTCATTAAAAACGTTGAATATAAATTAAATCAAAATTTATTAAAATAAGTTGAGAAGCTCTTCAAACTTAATGACATTATTCTGTAATTTACGTTACACCACATTCATTACCAAAAAAACTTATTTTTAGTGCAAATAGGTGGCTGTAAAAACTGGTATTCGGCTGTAAGTAAGGGTTTCTATATATCAAAATATTAATTAGACAGTGTGTAATATGCATATGTATACTAGCCGAAATGTAGGTGTAAAACAATAAAAAGAAATCAAACATGACGTCCAAGATGGTCCCGTTGTGTCACAAGATCTGTAGGTCGGCCCAGCAGCCGTCGGCCGAGAGTCGCTCAATGCTATATCTCTATAACTATACTGTATATCCTGCCCCTGATACGGTCTAGCGAACGAGTGCCACGCGTAGCGGGGACATTTGCCGAGGCTGGCTATCGTTTCCGTTGAGTCACAAAACCTGTGGGTCGGCCCAGCGGCCGTCGGCTATGGGTCGATCAAGGCTTTTTCTCTATGTATAACTATACTGTATATAGCTCTAGGTGCCATGTTCGAGAGCCGAACTCGGGAAGCTTTCCCACTGATACGACCTAGGGACTGAGTGCCGCGCGTAGCGAGGACCGTTGCCGACGGCTGACCACCGTTCCCGTTGTGTCACAAAACCTGTGGGTTGGCCCAGCGGCCGTCGGCTGCAGGTCGCTCAAAGCTATTTACTATAAAGCTCCAGGTGGCTCAACGCTATTTCCCTCTATACATATATAACTATATTGTACTGTATAAAGCTCAAGGTGAGTTACGAGGTTCGAGACCCGAACTCGGGTAGCCTCCCCACTGATACAGCCTAGCGATTGAATGCCACGCGTTGCCGGGACCTTTGCCGACGGCTGCTCACTAGTCCCGTTGTGTCACCCATCTGTAAGTCGGCCCAGCGGTCGTCGGCCGAAGGTCGTTCAACGCTATATCCATCTATATACCTGTATATAGCTCTATGTGCCATGTTTGAGACTCGAACTTGGGTAGTCTTTCCCCTAATATGCACTAGCGACCGAGTGCCACATGTACTGGGGACCTTTGCCGACGGCTGCCAACGGTCCCGTTGTGTCGCAAAATCTGTGGGTCGGCCCAGTGGCCGTACGCAGAGGGTCGCTCAACGCTATTTCTCTATTTATAACGTATACTATTCGAAATGCCGGTAACGTGGTAAAGTCCAAGGCACCAGTTGGTACACATTCATGTTCCAAAATGCTCTACACATAATGGGCTTTCAGAAAAATAGGGTGTACAAAATTCGCCCTGGGGTGAGGGTTACTCCTACTAGCTTACAGTCTGTTTTTCTATTGTACAGGTATTATATATTTTTCTAGATTTTAACCCAATACCCCAATGGATTTTAGAAATAAGTGATTTTCGTCCTTTTTCCAACATATTTCAGCAGAAATGTTATATATGATGCAAGGAAACACTTGAATATGTATGCTGTGCAACATTATATTACTTCAATTTGATAAGTTTATGTTAAAACTATTTTCAAAAATAATTCCAGAATCCGTCGATTTTTGATAAAAATACACATTTTTCGCCCAAACATTAAGGCATTTACAAGCATCATACGGTTCGGGACTTTCTTCTACTTAATTATTGAACCTTTGTCTATCCAAAAATATTACAATGTGTCCTTATTCGATTGTATTAAATTTGTTTCTATAGTTTAACCAATTTTTCCCAACATTTTGCCCTAAAACGCCTGGCAATATTTGAGCACATGTTATATATTGTGTCAGGAAAAACTTGAATATGTATGCTATGCAACATCCTATTGCTTCAGTTTGATAACTTTATTCAAAAATAATTTCAGATTCCGTCGATTTTTGACAAAAATACACATTTTTCGCCCCAAAATTAAGGCATTTTTAAACATCATGCGGTTTGGGACTTTTTTCTACTTAAACACTGGACCTTACCCTGCCCAAAAATTTACAATATTTCTTTTTCTATTGTATTAGATATATTTCTAATTTTTAGTTAAATATCCCCCAATGTATTACAGAAATCAGCGATTTTATTCAATTTTTTAACATTTTTACCCAAAATATCAATATTTAAGAATCGGATCATAAATTATATGGTGGGACACGTAGATATATGTTCCGGGAAAGATTCCATCAATTCAAATTGGTTCTAATATATTCCATTCTTTTTCTAAAATATAATTCCAGATTTCGGCGAATTTCGTCTAAAAACGCAACGTTTTCCCCCAAAACTCACTAAAGCCCAAACGCTCAGATGGCACACATGTCTCATTTTGAAACTTACTGTATGTTCTTTCAGAGAATCATACCCTACAAAATTTCCCCTGAGGGGCAGGGTTTCTCCTACTAGCTCACAGCCTATGAGATACATGTAATATTTTTTATCTATATGTTATTTATAGGTATAATGAATGTTATTTATTGTCCAATGTATGCGTAAAAAAGGTTCAAGTTATGGGTACGAAACGGAATGTTACGAAACGCCCATCGACATGGTGTAAATCGGCCATCGCTTTGTACGAAACGTATATCACCCAACGCCAAGACCGGATATTTTATGCACTGAGAACACAGCTTTAACATGTGTCCTCTCCCGGTCACACAGTCAAAGTAAGGCTCCAAATCTGCATTTTTGCAATAAAACCAAAGGGACAAGCATACGCAATTGACAGATTGGGCTATTTTGCTCAAGGGGCAAAGATAGGCAATTTCCGGAAATGACGTACCGCATCTCGATAAAGACAATGAAAGTAGAATATCGCTTAAGCCGATGCTAGGAGACGTGAAAGATGTTGCACTCACATTACCTCTCATGAACAGACTCAATAAAACCGTGTCTGCTACTTTTATCTCTTGTTTGTGTTTGTTGCTTCCAAGTGATTTCGTTTTCAGTATTTATTCATATATATCTTTTGAAACAATAGTGGCGTTTTTACGTTTAAAATATGTATTAACCTGTTGTGCAATATATAGGGGTTAATCAACACTGTTTTCGTATTACGGGATATAATTCCCGAGGCCAGTTCACATATCTAGTAAAAAAACGAGTGCCGAGGCCAGTTCACATATCTAGTGAAAAAACGAGTGCCGTAGGCACGAGGTTCTTTACTAGCTATGTGAACTGGCCGAGGGAATTATATCGCGTAATACGAAAACAGCGTTGATGAACTTATATATTACATTTTATTTACAAGAATGTGCCTTTAATTCAATAAATATTTCTGGATTCACTAGGGGTCTACTTCGCCTTACTGTCGAACGTCGCGCAAGAATACACCACAACCGTCACAACAGGTTGACCCCCTTTGAAATGTCGGACATTTTGTTTGTGTCACTTGGCGAAGTTTGGGAAATTCATCATTCATATTTGGATTTTAATCACGGAAATATATTGAAACACATTTTAATAAAGTTTTAAAATGAATTGAAGTGTTATGATGTTGAATTTCAAAACATCTACTAATACATTTGGATTTTAACTGAGCAACACGTGATGTGACTGAGTGACGTGATCATTTATGATGGATGACGTAAAACAAGCGAGGAAACTTCAGATCAGGCGTGTGGTGGTAAGTTTATTTTTTAATCTATTTAAAGTAAATGTATTTATTGCGCTAACACACCATTATTGATCTTTATTAGTGCTTTTGTGAACCGTGATTGTCAAGGAAATGGTTTCCAAGAGTGAGCACTGTGAGTGTGAACGAGCGTGTGATCTGCCTATCTATTTCTTGGTTCTGGCTAAGTGTGTATGATGAGATGCACCATCACACTTGCTGGAATTGGGGGAGAGTGTAGGTTCTACCTGCAATTAAACCAGGATGATTGGGACAAACGACAGTAAACAACCATTTAAAACTGCTAACACAACTTTTAATTTGTCATAAAATATCAATCAAGATCACTGTTCTTTCACAGTAAGATTAGAATTAATCCTTCAGTTTGATTTTAAAATGAGAAAATATTACAATTTTAATTCAAAATTATTAATTTGTCCATGATCGCACTGTAATATTGGGAACTATTTCTCTTGTCCATGGTTTCTACAGTGTAATGCAAGCGCACACTATTTTAATCTGATTCGGAGTCGGATAATATAGCTCTGATTCTTTTGAATTTATTGGAGGGCGGCGATAATACTGCTGGATTTTCTGACAATGACCCGAAATAAAATGTTCCATCAGCTATGTGTGTGGTACCATTGAATACGGATGACATCATGGAATTTGCACTTTGTTTGTGGAAAATCTGACTACAGTTGAGCGACATATTTTGCTTTGAAGTGGAAGCCGTGGACTGAGTGAGGCTTTGTGTTTTTTTCTTTGTATTCATAAGCGCACCAGCAATCTGCTTTTGTTGAGGTTCATTCAGTTTTGAATAAGAATTGACACTCTGTAAGTTGTACGTCCACTTATTTGGACAGTGGCTGTTGCATCCATTCCCAGGTCATTACATTTGTGTAACAGGTGTTTCCTTACACTGTGATTGGTTAGTTTGCGACCATCATTTAATGATTCGCAGTTTGTCTTTATGGTTTTCACGATTTTATAAATGTGTTTTTTTTCCCATCGGTTGATTCTTGAACCATGGTTGTTGGGAGTTGGGGCTGCGAAGGGCGTTAATCCCGAGAAATGTTGCATCAGGATCCATCTTTCATGTGGCCGTTGTTGTTTATATATTGTGTACGCCTCAACTGGGCATCTTTCTTATTTTCGCTATTGGCCTATGCTTTTGGCTTGAATTTTTTTCTGGTATTTTTTGGATCAGTTCCAACTCGAGGTTTTGTTTGTCTCTCTCTGATATGTGACAAATACTCATCCCATCTTCATCACATAGCAGCTCTATATATCCCCACTTGTGATTCCTTTGCTCTACACCACCCCGCATTCCGAAGAGCAGAGAGAACGATAGATGTAGCAAATTTATGATTTGCTGAGACGTCTCGTGTCCAAGCTGATCTGCCTCGAACAGCTTGTCAATGTCGGCATCGGTCAACTCGTCAGCTTCATTTGGTCTATTTCCAAGACCCTGTGTTTTAGGGATGTCATTATTGCTTTTATAGCGTTGTTGCTATGTGGAAATAGCGGACATTTATTGATTTGGTTCGGACAATTCTTATTTTTTCTATATATCCATGCTTGACATGAGAAGGTACAACTTTTCTAGCTTGTAATAATGTCAGGGCTTTCTTTACTAACGCCCCCATTGATAAGTATAATATTTGGACTTGTATTGATGTTTGTAGAGCCTTATCTTTTCTTCTGGATAACATCTTTATAAGATACGGTAAAACTATTTACCGCCAGGTTGTTGGTATTCCTATGGGTACTAGCTGTGCGCCACTTGTTGCAGATTTGTTTTTGTACAGCTATGAAAGAGATTTTATGTTGAGTTTGTCACCTGCTAGCCGGGGTGAAATTATTGATGCCTTTAATAATACTTCTCGGTATCTTGATGGCATACTCAATATTGATAATCCGTTCTTTGCTCATATGGTTACTAACATTTATCCACCAGAGCTCACGTTGAATAAAGCCAACAGTTTGGATACAATAGCAGCTTTTCTCGATCTTCATCTCTCGATTTCAAATGATTGTATTTATACTAAAATCTATGATAAGAGAGATGATTTCAATTTTAACATCGTTAACTATCCACACCTGGATGGAGAAGTACCTCGTGCTATCTCATACGGGGTGTATATCTCCCAGCTCATTCGATTTGCTAGAGCTTGTAATGATGTTATAGACTTCAATGATCGAAATCAAGTTATTACAAGTAAACTTCTTCAGCAGGGTTTTCGTTATCACAAACTACGTAGATCTTTCTCTAAATTCTACCGCCGCAATGAGGGCCTGCTGGAAAAGTACACCACCAACATTAAAACACTTCTGCGACTAGGCATATCACAACCCTCATTTTATGGAGATGTGGTCTATAAACTTCGAAAGTTAAAGGGGTCTGACGGGTTTCCTGACCGCTTTACAAATTTAATGAGGAAGTTCGTCAGAAAAGGATATAACCCTTTGGTTTTACAGCGCACTGCATGTTTATGATTGACCCCTCTACAGTCAGTCATTACGCTTCACTTTTCACTTGTGCGATGACTGGACTACCTCTTGGGACTCTATTATTGTACCTACTGAAACCCCAACTAACGGAGGTGGGTACATGAGCTTTCGTCCCTCGGGTTTTCTGGTCGTACCCTAGATTGGTTTTCTCTTTAGCTGCAACTACTAAGGTTGTTCAGTACGATTCTGGATACATCCTGAGATGTTTATTATTTTGTATTTTTTTCTTTAATTAGTTGCTCTGGATGTGGACTTTATTGTTAGAGAATTCCTTATGATGGGATGTAGTTTTGTTTACACTGTCTTGTCTATTTGGGCGCTGAAGTCAGGATAATAGCGAGGATTGTTTGCATATAAAATTGATTCAAGCTAACCAGTAGGCCTTATTGCCTACTGACCGTTCCAAGTCGGTAATCCTGTCTTCACCACCCTTTCTGTTGTTTTTGTCTCTTTCAATGTATTTTCAAGTCCTTGTTTGCAGTACAGTGCGGACCTACGATGCCATTGCGTTCGGACGCTGTGGTTTCTATAGGACCCTATATCTTATTTATGAAACCACGGATAGTCGATGGCTCATATTCGTTACCGTCGGCCTTTTTGATGCTTACAATAAAGTTTCGAAACAAGACGTCAAGTTCATTGGTAGAAAGAGTCTCTATATCTCTATGTTCATTTTGAGCCCTACAAACGTCTTTGAACAACCGTACGTCTGAATCAGTTTTCCTCTGAGCTTTGACATTTTTCTGACCTGCTATGAAATTTGCAACTTCCTCCTCATTCACTGGATTGAAACGAGATGTACTGGTAGAAGGCCTGGGTGGGGAGACAGTTTGACCCACATTTAGGATTTCCTCATATTCAGATTGTGCAAACAGGCTCTCATTGTCCTGTAAAGTCCAGGGTTCCAAATACTCTGCCATTTTTTATTGTTATTGTTTCTGTTGTAAAGCAGACGACAATGGCATTTGGATATCTTCTTGTTTTATCATTGATCAATGAATAACGTTTTCTGTTGTTGTTTATTTTATTCATTATTATTTTTATTTTCATTTAGTCATATTTATTTTAATGAAATGGAATAGCCTACTATTTTTATTTTTTTTATTATAAACTATTCAGATGTGTTTGTGTCTATTTTAAGCATTTGGAAAAACAGCCATACTATTTTAAGCTTAAAAAAGTAGTTCCGGCAAAATCTTGTAATTTCCCTAGGGATTTATTTTTCAAGGGAATTACCACTTTTAATTCCCACAGAATTACAGGCAGAAATGTAATAGGGAATTATATCATTTAATGGTAACATTTTGTGTTTTCAGACAACAAAAAAGTTTGTTTCTACTTTTACGAAGGTTTAACGTTTAACGGTGCCACAGCCGCTATATTGTCCATTTAAATCTAAGGAATGGTATCCTCCGTACAAGGAATAGTATCAAATGATTTTTTTATCGTTATATGAAAAAAAAAATTCGTACATGGTTTGTATATACATTTTGATTTAAAACATATATAATAAACTGTGAACTTAAGATATTCGATGTTTTTGGTTTTTGTGGAAGATTTCTGCCCGATCATGTTTTGTTTTTTTAAATGGTTAACATTTTTACCATTCATACAAAAAGAGAGAAATACTGCAACAACAACAACAATACCAAAAAAAAACTCAAAAAAACAACAACACAATACCCATCGCATTATGTATTTTCATAATTTACACATTAGAATGTGCCTGTGCTTGTATGTTATTTTATTTAAAGTTTAATACTAATAATGGCCCTATTTTAGTACTTCATTTTCTTTCTCGTATATAGTTAGAACCCATTTTCCTTTCTCGTTTTGTTGAAAGAAGAAACAAGAGCGGGAATCTTCCACATATATATGTAAGAAAGATATCTATACAATGTTCCATTAAATACAATTTGTTGTAAATAAAGTTGTTGGTTTTTATTTTTTTTAAATAAAAAGAACGAAAGTATTTCCCTGAAATATTATAAGTCAATGACTAAATATATTAAATTTAAAATATTTTCAAGAACAATTAATTTGCTTACTTGAGAATTACAATGTCAACACATTGAATACTATATAATACCACAAAGGAAAAAACCTATGGAGAGAAATGTAGTCTAGAAAGGAAAAAAGATTTACTAAAAGTTATAAGAAAAAGAATGAAAAATAGGCAAATTAATAATAATAAAAGCAACGAATACCAGCCAAAGTGATGTTTAAAATAAAAAAATTAAAGAGTAGCAATGAACGTGCGTTTCCTCTTTCAAAAACAAGATATGTAAATTAATTTAGGAGAAAAGATCTCCATTTGCTGGTATGTTTGTCTAATTTGTCATTTTTAAGAGAAATTTCTTTTTCTATTTCTATACTTTTAAATAAATATGTTTGTAACCTAAAGAACTTGGAATGGTTTTCCTACATTTGTTTATGTAAATGAAGTATTTTGCATTTATAATTATGAAATTCAATACGTTTACCCGTATTAACTATAACAAACGTTATGTTTTGCAAACTCAAGTTAATATCAAACTCAAGTTCTGCTCAACCCGGGGCTAGAGGTCGTGAGCGGTAGCTAGCATTTTCACTACCGCTCATGAACAGTCTCAATCAACCCGAGACTGCAATATTTCGTATGTATCGTTTTCGGCCGTTTCCAAAGGTCCATTATCATACTCTGTTTTAATATGTATGTCATGTGTAATTGAGAACCTATGCAAATATTATAATATTGTATAATATCATTGTTTCGTAATTGATGATTGTACAAAAACAAAAAATTGTTTGTATAATTGGATTTTTGAAGTTTTTCTAGAAGATTTGGTGTAACGTTTTGTGCATTGATTTGTTCGTTTTTTATTTTATTTTTGAAATGTTGGGGAATACATGATATTAATGATGTATACTTGAGAAAATCTTTCTGTGGTATGTCATATAGGTAGGTAAAATTTTCAAAATTAGAAAATTGTTTGCGTCTATAATCGTATATGTGTTCAAAATATGTTATACCCTTTTAAATCCAGTATCTATGAAATATTGGTTTGCCGTTTACTTTTATGTTCCAGTTATTCCATATTATACTTTTTCTTACTGTTTTAACTTCAGCGTGTTTTTGGGTTTTTTCCCATGCACTAAGTATATTGTGTAAAAAACGTTTTTTCGAAAAAAATAAAAATTGACATCGTTTTCATCAATGTTGCATTCAAAAATTGTGCTTCCTCCATATTTTTCTAATTCATATAAATATATTTGTTTCCATTGACCACCCGTTTTGTCCATTAACCTTTTATCCAACTGGCTTTTAAGAGAGTATATAAATTTCCGTATATCAATAATTTTAATACCCATTCTCGTAATCTTGTATAAGTGTGGCTTTTTTAATTTTCTCGTAATCTTGTATAAGTGTGGCTTTTTTAATTTTGCTTGGGTTATTGTCCCAAACAAATTTGAACATAATATCGTTTATTTCTTTAATTGTTTCGTTTGAAGGATCGGGTAGGACGGTTAGTGGATATATTAACTTTGGACGAGCAAAACTTTTTAAAACAGTAATTTTTCCAAGTAGGGTTAGTTTTCTATGCTGCCAACTTTAAACAATTTTTGAACTGTTCTAGTTTAAGTTCCAGATTAAGTTTAAAAACATCAATCTTGTTTGTATTGAAAACCATTCCAAGAGCTTTTGCTTTTTCAGATGACCATGTAAACTTTCGATTTTCTAAAAATTGTATTTGACTGTTTTTCAGTATACCTACTCTTAAAACACTGCATTTTGAAGTGTTGAGTCTCAAGCCAGATATATTTCCAAAATAATCCAAAGTATGAATTAGTTTCTCAAATGACTGTTTTGATCCATCAGTTAAGAAAGTTGCATCATCAGCAAATAATGTGTTTTTAATCTCACTGTCTGCTACAGTAAGCCTTTTATATCCTTATTGTTTTTTATTTAAAAAAAGAGAGCAATTCTAAACATATAATAAACAGATACGGTGATAGTGGGCATTCCTGTCGAACCCCTCGTTTAATCGAGAAAAAACTGTTATGTGTCCCGATTATTAATGTCTATACTTTTAGCGTCGTTGTAAAATAGCTCTATCCATTTAAGAAAATTATCTCCAAAATTAAAGAGTCTTAAGGTATTAATTAAAAATATATGATTTATGCTATCAAATGCTTTCTCGAAATCGGAAAATAATTGCAGACCAGGAACATTGTGTTCTTCAACATGATCTAAATCTTCAAATAAAAGACGTATGTTTTCTCCAATATATCCTCCTTTTATGAAGCCAGTTTGGGAGCTATGTATTATTGCTAATATGACGCGTTTTACCCTATTTGCAATAGCTTTTGTAGCAATTTTATAATCTGTATTTAGTAGACTAATTGGGCGCCAGTTTTTAAAAATGTTGTATTTTATCCAGATTTTGGAATCAGTGTTATATAGCTTTGTTTTTGAAGTTCATTAAGATGTCCACATCTAAAAGAATAGTTAAATGAATAAATGAGAAAACATTTGATGTCGTTCCAAAATATTTTATAAAATTCAGTGGTTAATACGTCAGAACCAGGATTTGTTTCGTTTTTTATTTCCTTTAAAGCCGCAGCACATTCAAACTACGTTAAAACTCCTTCATATTTTTGTTTTTCAGTTTCGTTAAGTTTTGGAATAGAATCATTATAGAAATCTTTATCCGATGATGTTTGTTTTAATGGGATGACAGTAGGGTAAGTGTGAGGTTTGGTGCACCCTAGAACCGGTTTAAACCCAACGTGGCCTACTTTGCCACTGACCGTTCCAAGGCGGTAGCCCTATTGTCAACCCTTTTGTGTTTGTGATGTCGTTTGCATTTATTATTGCTTTTTGCATTCTTGTTTGTCTGTTTGCGTATTTGTTTCTGTGTTTTGTGGTTGACTGTCCTCCTGACAAACGAGAAGGCAAAAGTAATAAAAAATGCAAGCGACATCACAAACACAAAAGGGTTGACAATAGGTCTACCGCCTTGGAACGGTCAGTGGCAACAAAGGCCACTGGGGGTTTAAACCGGTTCTAGGGTGCACCAAACCTCACACTTACCCTACTGTCGTCCCATTAAAACAGGACAGTGTAAATAAAGAAATCCCCGCCATGAGCTAATCTCTAACCAACAAGGCAGCATCAATAGGCAATATAAGTAAACCACAAATATGCTCGTGTAAATATAATACAAAAAAACAATAGCCTAGAAAGCCACAATGAAGGTACTTAATGACTTGGCAGAAGCCAGAGCAACAAGAGAATAAACCATTAAGGGCACGACAGGAAAGATCATAGACAAACATCAAACGCCACCGTCCCAATGGGTTTTAGGTAGGCGTCATCATAGGGTCCACAGCCTGTCCGGTCATCGTACAATTAAAGAGGAAAGCATAGTGGCGAACTGTAAAAGGGTTCACCACCAAGCATGCAGTGCGTTGCAAAATGATAGGGTCATAACCTCTTTTGATAAACTTTTTAACAAATTTAACAAAGATAGTATAAAAGTGATCATGACCAAGAATCTTACGAAGTTTATAAATGACATCACCATAGAAGTCAGGTTGTGACAGTCCTTGTCGCAGAAGAGTCCTTAAATTACTTTTATATTTGGAAAGAAGATCAGGGTTACGATAATAAAATTGTGCAAAGGTTTTACGAAGTCTATGGTAACGGTAACCCTGATTGAGTAGCTTTTTAGTTATACAAAGATTACGAATATTAAAGTCCTCAACTCGAGTACAAGCTCTAGAAAAACGAATACGTTGAGACACATATACCCCATAAGAAGTTGCTCGGGGAACATCCCCATCCAAGTGGGGGTAACTAACAATGTCAAATCTCTCTTGTCATAGATTTTGCTAATTATTTGAAGCCAGCTATTTCGCGTAATGCTTTACGGATGTTTTCTTGGTATTCTGTTTGTAATAATATGCTATTATTTAATTTAAAATATCCAGGGCCTTTTGGATTAGTTGCTTAATCTAAAGAAATTGTAACAAGTGAGTGATCTGTTTTAAAACCTGTCTTTATTTGGCTTAGCATAAACATTTTTAACAAGACTGTCTGAAATTAGAAAATAATCAAGGCGAACAAATATTGGTGGTCTGTTATTTGAATGCCACTTGTAGGATTGTGTAATCTCCAAATATCCGATAAACTATGTGTATCCTTTAGTCTTTTCAACTTTAATCAAGATTTATTGTGATCGATAATTCGACCATTTTTCTTATCTAATTTATGTTCTAAAACTATATTAAAATCTCCACCTATTATAACGTTATTTTCATCATTATTCAAAATAAAGTTATCTAGTTTTTCTACTACAGTTGGGTCGTCCATATTTGTACCGCAGATGTTATTATAACAATGTTGTTTTTACCATTTTTTAAATGTAAAGCCTGTAATCGACCTACTACTATATCTGAATAGGAAATAAATTCAACATTCTGACTGGTTTAAAAGAATACCGACACCTTCACTATTACTACTATTTCCGCTTAAGTATATATCGTTTGCCCATTCGTGTTTCCATGTATTAACATTTCTCTCAGTAGAGTGTGTCTCCTGCAGAAGGCAAATCGAATAAGATTGAGATTTCAGCCATGCAAACACTTGTTTTCGTTTTAGTTTATTCCCAAGACCTCGAACGTTTAGTGAACATATCTGGAATATCATTTTTTAAAAGAACAGTTGATGACAGATTTGAACAGGGAAAATCACGCCACATTTTTATAAAAAGACTGGAGATAGAAAGAACTGATTTGTCTGAACAAAAACATTCACTAAAAAAGATTCAGACTTGATCAAGGGCCTCCGTACAGAGACGTAATCAAGGGCCTCAGTACAGTACTTAAAATATAACTAAATGTGTATAACATACGTAATTGCAACGTTAAAATTATGAGATACATATTTTACAGTGACAACAATCTACTTATATGTGTTAATATTTCGTATTTAGGGGTAACGGCAAAAGGACAAAAAGCAGAAAATATCAAGTAATAGCAGAAAAAAAACTAAACAAAAAACATAAAATAAAAAAACAATAAAAAACGAGAACAGCTAGTTATTCATATAACACATACTGGTATCAAATTACTTAGTAAATTTGATTTTCTCTGAAATTATCAAGGATAAGTAAGTATTTGCCGTAATCATCTAAATGCAAATCAAATAAACAAAATCGCTGGAATATCTCAGATCAATACTTGAAGACAATCGCACTACTAATATCATAAAATAAATAAATCATGTTCGTAAGAGAAATAAGAAAACAGTGACGTTCATACAAAATGCAATCAAAATATATTCTTTATACGTAGACTACTGATATCAAATTTTGCTGAAGTATACATAAGACAAATGTATAATAAACATTTAAATGTTTTCAAAAAGAGTATTAAAGCAGAAATTTTAAAATCGCCGAACAGGATCAATTAATAAAAAAGGATTGCAGTCTCGGTTTGATTTGATTAAGACTGCTCATGAACGGTAGTGAAAGAATCTAGCGTTAAAGCCCTCTAGCCCTAGCCCCAGGTTGCGCAGATCTCAATATTTAAAATGTCTATACTACGGACATTTTAGCCATACCGAAAACGGTATGCATACGACGGGAAACATGGAACCTTCAATGTGGTTGTTTCATACAATTATATGGCCAGCTGCATATGGTCCAGAAACACTTTGCCTTAAACGAGAAAACAATGGGCGAGATAACCGAAATGAAATCTGGGAGCAGAGCGTATAAAGTCTGCGTATCGCATGTAACAGTCAACATATTAAATTAAAAAGCAGACAACATATCCTCAGGTGATTGAACAATTCTCATAACCTTGAAAGACAGGAGTAGTGGATCCACATATTCGAAATTAAAGTAAGAAAACAAACGTATTTGAGAATGTACCACCGATATCTGTATAAATATCGGGCTCAACGATCTACACAGATCGGCATGAATAACAGTTCTGATTTCAACCATGTGGAGACGTCTTTATTTAATTTTTTATTAGTTCTATATTCACGTTTTGTTGGTAAATGTTCTTGATTTTAGTTATAAAATGCCGAGGACACGTTCATCAACTCTAGGAAGTATACTATTATCATCATTATCATGAAGAACTGCTTAATTGTGCATGAAACCGAACTATCAAGGACATGCTTAATGTGCTTATTAAAATACTGTTAAGGGAGATCTTTTGGAAGCAACAATAGTAAATATAAAAATCGAACAGGAAAAGTAGCATTCAAGGACGACAGTCAACCACACACACACACAAAAAAAGAACAACTTTAAAGATGAATAAAAAGCAAGATAGGACATCACAAACGCAAAAGGGTTGACAATAGGGCTAACACCTTGGAACGGTCAGTGGAAAGAAATGCTGCTGGGGTTTTAAACCAGTTTCTAGGGTGCACCAAACCTCATTATTACCCTAGCTATTGCCATCCCAAAAAGTACAACCAAGAGAATAAAGTAACAGACTTGGTTGCATTCAGTCTACTTGTGTTTATTAAAGATACTGATAAGGGGAGATCCTTTGGAAGCAACAAACACAACCAAGAGAATGAAGTAGCAAACTCTGTTTTACTGAGGTTCATTTGAGGTATTTAAGACGCAACACCTCTCACACATTCTAGCACCGGTTTAAGTGGTATTCTACTTCAACGCCACCTATATTGGGCTTGTTGATCCCAAAGGACCGTAGCACGGCCGCCACACTGCACTAAACAAACGCTAGTGTAGATGTTAATAAATACTGATAAACAATATCCTTTGAAAGAAACCAAGAAAATAAACTCGGTTTGATTGAGTCTGTTCATGAGAGGTTATAGAAACATGTTTGACTTTAACAGTATAAGCAATAATTAGACTATTACAGGAACAGAACAGAACAGAACAGAACAAACTTTTATTCGCCGAACACGATAAATACAAATCCAAAGAAAGATATAAAATTCGGACAGGGAAAGTAGCATTCAATGACGACAGTCAACCACAAAACACAAAATAAACACGCACACAGACAAACGATAAGGCAAATGTAATAAAAAATGTAAACGACATCACAAACGCAAAAGGTTTAACAATAGGGCTTCCGCCTTGGAACACACATTGCAGTCTCGGTTTCATTGAAAAGTGAAAAGTATTGAGACTGTAATGTTTACCGTTAGTAAGATTTTGCCCCGAGTTTAAAAGCGTGTGTGGGAAATTCCAACTGGACAATATACATTGGAAGTTTGACTGACATGACAAGCAACAGGACGGTTTCATTTGACGGTCGTCAATTCCTCAAACTCATACCCATCTCCCATCACCTTTTTCAGTGCTTAAGGAGTCCTCATTATTCAAGACGTCTTGTGTCGCAGGTATCATCTAATATAACATTCCGTGAATGCTACATTTCCTGTTTGACCCTTATACATAATTTGTTTCTTTGGCATACATCAATATGTTCTAGGGACTCTGATAATTGTTATTTCGTCTGTTACTCTTTCGTCTTGTCCAGGTTTAACCAGTACATATCAAACTATTGTCACTTCCAGACCCTGATATGGAAGAAAACTACAGATATCACTGAGTTTGGTATAACGATACTAAACTCGATGCATGAATTACATTCTTAGCTTACTGACACGTGTATTAATATCCACTTTCCAGAGATAACAAGGTTTAGCGCTATGCAATGTTTCATCGCAAGTGTGGACAATGTTATCTTATTCATTTCTTTCCATTTCCAAAGACCTGTTCATGAGAAAATATTAACTCTGTAGTATAGTGTATTTGTATTTAATGCATAGAGAAATATAATGTGTTTGCATTGATCTCTTTGGAAGAAAAGGCACTTGCTGCTTGGGAATGTTCTGTTTCTGTTTCTTCAAATGCCGTGGCATTTATTAGTACTTAATTTTAATGCAACTATTATGTGACGAGTTACTCCATTGGCTAATATTTCAAATGCGCGACCGTTTATCTTTTTGCCAATTAAATTAAATTATAATTGAGATACCCATGCTAAGATTTACAGTCTGAACGGTATGTGGTTGGTTATATGGTTTAAATTGATCTTTTTCTCCGGCCATTAAACCACTCCCATTCCGTTCCGTTTATAATCTTAGCACGGTTACCTCTTCAATGAAAAAGTATGTGTAAACCCGGATTATCAAATCCTGGGTAAAATTGTCAAATGACATTGCAAAAGTTGGGGTTATTGATGTGATGTGGTTCCATCTGATTTGCAATTAATCTAATGTCCTGTATTGCTTAATGACAGTGGCAATATCGAAACAATATCCTGATCAAATGCCAAAGCAAAATGTCTGGATTCTTACGATGATTTTTGTTTGTGTTCACATGATATGTTTGTTTGTCTGTATGGTGTTTTACGTCATTTTCAACACACACAAGTTATATATGACGGTCGATTGTTTGTGGTGGAGGCAGACCACCCACTTTTCAAGGGTAGAACCACTACGGTACACCTCCCGACATCCGTGAGCATTCAATATTAAATACAGCTGTTTATAATTTTATTCATTGCTCCAGCCATGGAACCAGCCTGTGAATGGCCATGGAACCAGCCTGTGAATGGTTGTGTCCAACATTTATATCTGATATATGTTGAAATTGATTACTATTCGGTATTTTACAAATTCTCCAGAACTTGCTAGTGATGAAATATCATCTTTTACATTTACACCCTTTTACAACAGTACTGTTCGGTCCAATGACTGCTAAAAATGAAATAAACGTTCATGACAAATTATTGTTTTAGTAAAACAGATTTTTCGTGTGCATTGCAAATAGCTGAGGTAATGCTTGGTCTCCAGGGCACATAATGTCTTTCAAATAAAATGTCAGTAACATGCCATTACTAACACGATGTAGTTTTAACTAGGTATGGCAGGAACTCCAACAGCGGTTCTCCTAATGTGAAAAAGGAGACTTTCGGGTGTATCTGACATACACTAGCACGTAAATGTCGATAATTCTACTTAACGTTATTTATATATACTTTTCTATTTTTAAGTACACTGTACTCTGTAACACGTTTGGGAATCATGTGACTTTGCTATGGTACAAACCACGGGTCACATATCACCTATCATATGCGCAATAAAATTCCGCGTATGTTGATAGTTCATACTCCCCGTAAAACACGGTAGAAGCCAAGAAATGCTTTAGATTTGTCAGGATCGGCAAATTTCATCGTGACAATATCCAAGTACGGGAACAAAATATCATGAAAATGTTCTATTCTAGACCCATTTCATCACTTTCCTCCATATGTCCTGAGTCGTAGGATAATGCGCGATTGAAGTTTTTGCCATCAAGCCAATAAAAATGCAAAACAAATGCAGAAATATCGTGGAACATGTAAATGGCAATAACCATGTACTTGACTTTAAATGACAATAACCACGTACTAGAATGTTTAATGATATAAACCACGTAATACGAACGGTTTCTCTAAAACTAAGCCCAGAACATCGTTAGTTCACACACTTCCAACATGTTTCAGACTCCATTGATCGTAAGTGTCTTAACCACCTTATTTCATACAGTTTAAACATATATTTTTTTGAGCAACCATCATTTTGACTTTGAAAGAAAAAGATTGGATGGGAGAAAGAAAATGGACACCGTATCTACGGAGCGGAATGTCTTGCAGAAAGGGTCTCTTGGTGTAAGGTGAGAAAGGCTAGAAGAAACGAGTCAAACGTAGTGCCAACAAGTAAAATGTGTATACATATTGAATAGGAATAGTGGCTTGATCAACCAAAGGAGTTAACATACAATGAGACAATTTGTTTTAAAACCAAAGAACATTATATATAGAATACAGTAGAATCATGTGTTGATAAATTAACCCAATAGTTTGGTCTTGATACTATGGCATTTGTTCAGCAATCTGTGATAAAATTTACATTTAGTGTTGGACTATAACACTCAGAAACACTTCAGATATCTGATGATGATGATAATAGACGGGTTTCATTGTGTATGTATTGATGAACGAATGTAAGCTTCTTTTTATCGCATGTTTGAAGATTGTTCTCTATGAACTCGACGATTTAGAGGGAATGTGGTGTGTGTTTTTAAAAACAACATTAAAAAGCATTTTTCATTTAAAATAATTTATTGCGTAGTTAATAGTCTCATCTGAAACTGATTTTGACACAATTTAAGAAATGATAAACTGTAATGTTACAAAAACATCTCAGCTCACATTTTTATTCATGGCGCTTTTTTCAGCCAACGTTGTTTGGGACAGTTTGGACAAAATTCAAGTAGTACTTAAATAAGATGTATAACAGTGAAACAGACATTTCTAGTGGTAACTAAAAATACCCTTTTTTTCAAAATCGGATGAGAAGTAAACATTTTACATGCAAGTTATTTTTGATAGGGCGTTTTCAATATAAATCGATTCTGCATTAAACATTTGAACAAATTTTTTTTATTTTCTTATCCAAAAATGGGTTTAATGTGTTGGATAAATATAAAATAAGACACTGAACGTTTTATAAATATTAAGGCTAACTGAAGTTATGCGAGATTTTTTAATTTTCTCCTGCTCCAACAACAAGGAATTTAGAACCTGGTTTAAACCCCCCCCCCCCACTCCCCCCCCCCCTCCCCCCCCCCCCCCTCCCACCCACAGCGGCCTTTTTTGCCACTGACCGTTCCAAGGTGTATATCTATATTTACATAAAAAAGCATTCTGGTTGTAAAATATTTATTTATTGCCATTTTTAATATCTGTTTCAATCTGTACAAGTTATCTAGGTACTAGTTGAAATTTTCTTTAAAAGTCCGAAAACACAATTAAGTGCCCCGAACAATAATTAAAATGAAACTCAAAAACACGATACATTTAAATGTAGTCAACAACAAAACAAAAAATATAGAGAAAAGGCACATATAATCACTGATAGGATAATAACAACACCGTGAATAATATTAAAGTGACCTTATGCAGAAATGGGGAAAACTATTTTAATGCACAGCTGGTGTAAAACTGATGTACCATTTATTTAAAATGTTACTTGGTAAATGTATTATAAGCTATATACTAACGTCTTGTATGCACTACTTACCTTTAATTGGTTATCAATTATGTTTCAGTTTCGTATAAGACATTTACCGATACATTTTTTTTTTTTTTTTTTCAGAAGTTGTGATAAAAATATGTTCACTGATAAAGCTGGCCTTCGGCCAGTAGGGCGAACAAACCAAATGGAATCAAATGTATCATAGGTAATCATTGTTAAATTATCTGACAATAATTACTGAGGTAATATTATGAATAGAAAATACGAAATCAAATTAATCACAGACAATCATTGATAAATTAACTGACAATAATTACTGAGGTAATATTATGAACAGACAATATGAAATCAAATTAATCACAGATAAGTATTGATAAATCGACTGACAATAATTACTGAGGTAATATTATGAACAGAAAATACGAAATCAAATTAATCACTGATAAGTATTGATAAATCGACTGACAATAATTACTGAGGTAATATTATAGACAGAAAATACGAAATCAAATTAATCACAGATAAGCATTGATAAATCAACTGACAATAATTACTGAGGTAATATTATGGACAGAAAATACGAAATCAAATTAATCACAGATAAGCATTGATAAATCAACTGACAATAATTACTGAGGTAATATTATGGACAGAAAATACGAAAGCAAATTAATCACAGATAAGCATTGATAAATCAACTGACAATAATTACTGGGGTAATATTATGAACAGAAAATACGAAATCAAATTAATCACAGATAAACA